>JAMKCH010043657.1:0-56690 GCA_023653785.1 Ophioderma brevispina | reverse complement strand
GACCGATCTCTTTTAAAATTCTGGATTTTACATTGTGACTTATTAGTCTTTGGGCAATGTGGTACAAAAGCAGACTATCAGAAACTATTAGGATTGGCAATCGTGGTTGGGATGAAGATAAGTGCTCAGCTACGTCCCCTCTGTAACAACCTCAAGAAGACCAGGTACATCTCGGTCTATCCACATAAGTAAGCCAGGGCGTCATTCATTGAACTACGGCACCTGCTAGGCGAAACTACACAAGCTAACTCAGGAACAAAGCTGAAGTACGAAGACCTGATCTAAGAAGGACAAGAAGCTGAATGGGAACTGAAACACTTCCCTGTGGGGTGGATTCAAGAGGGTCCACAAACGTTCACTCCGATTCCTGCTTCAAGTTCTTTGGCCTAACTGATTCTGTGGCGAGGGCACGCCCTCAGAGAAAACCTTTTACCTCGTGGCTGGCAAGTATTCAAAGTTTTATCATTTGGAAGTGTGAATTGATAAGCTCCGCCCACTTCATTCAACCAGTAATTAGTAGGAGAAGGATAATTTTCCCCTCACCCCCCCCCATTTTTGAAGGTAAACTTTTTTTTCAGAAAAAAAGGCTCAGTAACGATCTTTACCAGATTTGATGAGCCATTCTGTTTACATTTGGTAGCCATTACCGCTTTCAAATGGTAAGCCGTAACCGAAGAAAATCAACGCGTCTGGGACAAACTCCATTAGAGGATAGAAACATGTTTTTATATAATTATGTAAAGATACGGTGACAACTTTATCAAAAATTGGATCAGAAGAAAACCCAATTGGGGATTTACTACAGCATTTGGTAAAACCTAATTGAAACACTCTTCCCTCTTTAATATATAATTTTTTGTAGCAATATCATTAAAATATCGTGGGTGAAAAAACAAAAATACATAAACCCCCCTCTGGCAGATTTAAAACATGTCTACCATATATCCTTTTTTTTTTCTTCTTTTTTTTCTAAGTATATTCTTATGTGTATTAATAATTTTGTGGGGACTATCGCCTTAGGAACAGCTTGGTACTCTTCAAAATTTTTAACATTAAGAATAAACTGAAGTGATTGCTATCAGGGATAATTAATAGCAGAGATTTATATAGCGCCTTATGCTACTTGGCCTCTAAGCGCTTTCACAAGGGTCGCTGATCCGGTGGCCCAAACAGACCATAAACCATTTAGCATCATTCAAGGGATGCAGCAGATCGGGATCACCCGCTTTTCCCTTATCAATCAAAACATACATCGAGATAAACCATCGCAGCCGGGACAGCTTCCCAAATATCGATGGTAAATCCAGGAGTGCAATGGTTTGGGGGGTGTATAATAATTATAATAGGGCTGTGTGATATTAGAGTGTATCGGAGCGCATAGCTCTGTAGCGCATAGCTCTGTAGCCATTGCGCGTATGTTTCAGGGTATTATGTTGGATAGAGATACTTTTGAGGGGAGTTTCTGGATGTTTGAGTTATGCACAGGTAATTTAACGAAGATATGGATGTGAACTTCATATTTTTTGTCTAATGTATCCTGATATTACTAAGAGATCTTTTTGAACAAAGGTTTAAGAGATGATTTGTTAATGGTCACTGGGACTGAGGACTGCCATAGTAAATGCATGTAGCAGTTTCAAAAATTACCGTTTGGAAATCCACCAATGCCCCAAACGAGCAGATCGTGTCTACCCTCCATGCTACAGACCACACACGTAGAGTCTCACATCTTGATCGGATTTACGCTGTTACAACGAGATACAGAAGGATTGATGTTTGCCGTATTGTAGTTAAAACGAGGTAACGAGATTTGTTGGTGTCACGGTCAGGTTTCCACCAGGTCACGTGTCAGGTATCAGATCGGTTTTGCACTTCGGGGGCGACCGATATATATAAATCCGATATGTTAGAATCAAGGTCTGTACATGACCTTCTGCCCAAAGTGCTATTATTTTTTTCCAAAATACACGTGTATTAGGTCTTAAACAGTACAAAATTGACCTTTTCCCTACGATTCAAAAACCGACGTTAGATGACGTAAGCGTTGGTTTTGCCAATGTGGGATTACGTACGTTCATTTTTACCTGAATGGGTCCCCGAATCAAAATAATTAACCAAATCATGCCTGACGTCATCAAGTCTTTATTTTCCAAACAATGGCTTTTTCCATAATAAAATTCCTTTTTGAAGATTCTGCAACTGGTGTTATTGTTCTTAATAATTAATATTCAATTGTCCCCGCATGAATGTAAAAAAAGATGGTCCATATTAGTCTACAAACTGAAAACCTAGTCAGCCGGCTAAAATACCCTTACCGTGGAACTGAATGACAGACGATCCCAGTTTTGTTTGGTAGTTCTAGCAGGCTTACAGCCATTGCGCGCGGGGTGCTGCGGGGGTTATGCGTCGAGACAAACAAAGCGGTTAATTTCTGTCCAGGGAAATTACAAGACAGCTGAATATCTCACAGGGCTCGAACGCAGCCTATACGCATGGGATGAGCATACACTGGGTCGAGGAGCGCTTACCCGATTGAGCTATTTTGTCCGCTGTAGGGACAATCAAAGTTTAGATTAAATTAAAAATAAAAAAAAAACAACATTGAAATATAAGGGGACTTAGGGAAATTCGGACATTCTTTCCATTTTTTTCAGTTCCCAGTTAATTTACAACAACGGTGTTCAATGTCAAAAAAAAAATAAGCAGAATCTTCAAAGCTGCTTCTCTCAGCATTCCACATACACGCATGTGTTTTAACTTTGTTTTCATGTTTACCCTAGTATGTGACAAAACTACGCAATGGTCACCAAGCGGTCACGTGGCCATTAATAAACAGAGGTTTATTGCGTGTGTAGCGCTGACGACGCTGAAATTTGGTTTAAAAAATCACGCAATTTTAGACCGAATTTGATATGTAATTATTTTTAATTTGGAAAGTAATAGCAGAAACTACGGTGCACATGAAACGGGATACCCGCGGACAATCAGCGAATCCTACGAATGAACTTCTGTAGCACAGGTAGTTAGCATAATTCTTGCAGCGAGTGATTTGCCCGTTCTGTATTTTTCAAACAAACCAAGAATCTGAAACATCATTGAAAACAGGGCCGTACGCAAGATTTTATTGGGGAGGTAGGGGACTTCGAAAAAGTGGGATCTTTTTGTAAAAAGTGTAACCTAACCCCAAAATGGTCCTTTTTTGGATTTTTTTAAACACATTTCATCACAAAAAGTGGACTTTATTGTCAACATTCTCTAACTGTTGGACCTTTGTATTAAAAAAAATCAGCAAAAAGTGGACCTTTTGCCCCTTGTGGAATTTGGGGTGCGGCCGCACCTCCCTCCCACCCCCCCCCCCCCCACACACACACACCAAAACAACACGTACGGCCTGTGCATGAAAAACAATACAATGTGGGATAAAGTTAGAAAAAAATATCCCTTGAATTCCCGAAAATTACTACAGTATTAATTTTGAACCTATCCTTGTAAAAATGAATCATGATGTGTTTTTTTTTTTAGAGTAACAGGAATAAACATTTAAGTTTAGAGGGGATTAGGGACTCGCAAATTAACTTTTGATAGTTTTACGCCCTGATGACTGCTTCATATTTCTTGTCTATGAAATGAAATGTTTTCATGGAAAAAAATATTAAAATCCAGCGGCCGGTTCCGGTTAATTAGATAATTAGTTCAGGTCCCTAAGACCTCCTCCCCACAACTGGTTGCAGATTGCCAGTAAAAAACAAAAAATTAAATCCAATAATCATGATATTTTCCTGTTTAAGTATTTACATGTTCGTGTTATAAATGCAATAAAGAGTACTATTAAAAATTCAATTACCCTTTAATGATGATAGGCGATCACTTTGATTTCGATCTATATCCATCCTGCCACTACCACCATGGGAAAAAATAAAGGGGCGACATTCGGCCCACTGCCCCCACCTACCAAATATGGCAATAAAATGAAATCTTGGGTCATTAGGTAGATTGGACCGTTTAAACGCATTTATTAAAAGGGGATAGAGCGATTGCTACTCAGAAACATCGAAAAAATCATCAAAATTATTGGTATAGTTTGAACCCATCAATGATGGGTTGTTGCGATCGAGGGAGCTAAAATGAACTGAGTCAGGTCTGATGGCAAGGACAGGTCAAACACGATTGCAAGAGTAAGCTCTTTGCAATCGACTTGCAACCGCGTTTGAGCAGATTTAGTGTAAACACGCCCTGGAACATGAGCCCTGTACCAAGCTGGACGCACCATTTATATTTTTAATGTTTTTTGGGGAAGGGATGGAAGTGGAGTTTGGTACATTGTTAAATAATAAATGTGTCCTGTGCGATAGTGCGTCCCATTTGTAAGGTTTGTTTTTCGTTCTTAACGTAGGCCTATTGTTGTATTTACGAATGAGCTATTTTTCTTATTTTCGGAGAAGCTTGTGATGATTTTGTATGCAAGTTCTCCCTTTATTTGTAATGGTTGTGCCGCTCGGGATGTTGCCATGCGACATATTACCTTTCCGACGGATCCATTTGTACTTATAGGGTTACTTATGGACTTGGAATTTAATATACCTACGTAGGTATATATTAGTCTCAGCTTATGGGAATTAGGACTGAAAAATGTGAATAGATTAAATCTGTAGTATGGAAGCGGTTTTCAAATTTAATGGGAAAAGACGGTAGGACGTTGTGTAAACAGAATATTATGACTATGGTTTGGTATTATTGTAGCTATTTCATTATTAGATATGCCATCAAGTATGGCTAACCAGTTTTAGTACACTATTCGGGAATCTTGGTCCGCCTTTGGCTATCCATATATGGGTGTTTATAAGGAATATTCAAAAAATAATGAATCACAGGTAAGTATCTGGGCTGGGAGTCGACCCTGTTGTTTCATGGTTATGGCCGGGGCGCCTTCGTAGTGTTGCTAAATCTTGATGCGGAGACAATTGAATAATAAACAGAAGTTATATGCATTTCAATCTGGACTAGTCTCTAATTTGATATCACTGACAATGACCGTAAGTAAATTAGGCATTGTTAGGCATGTGTTTTCTTATGATTTACAGGTGTCAGAGGAAATGCTGCATCATGAAACGATTAGGATATTATCAAGCTTTACTTTCCCGTTGTCCCGAAGAAACTTAGCATTCTATTTAGCCTAACCCATTAACTAGAGAAGTTTGGACGGTCGATTAGAAAAAGAAAGAAAAGATGTGGCCAGATACACCTGTTCATGAACAAACTTAAGATGGCATTCATGTGTAGACGTCATATTTGCACATAGAGTAGATTAGGGACAAAAGCAGATCGATAATTGATTTTTTCTCTGCCGTCGGACACGTTTTAATTTTAATTTCCAAGTGAAACGAAAGGTGAATCTTATATGGTTTGGAACCACCCACTGAATGTTGTGATGTATACAAAAGTATTGTTACGATGTTACTCATATCATGTTTGCCCCATACGTTGCAGCATGTTGATCTTCCTTGGTTGCAATCACATAACAGCAGGAGTGACGTTTGTGTGGTAAGACCGCTTGGCAGATGTTCATGTGTAGATTGCCTAAGTTACATTTCGGGCAACTTGTTTTACGCGGTGGATGCCTTAACAGCTTCTGGAGGGGTGTTAATTATCGAATTCGGAAATCATGTTCACGAAGGGTTCTAGCAGGACGATATTGGGACGTAACGATGATTAAAGTCACGGTAGATTATTATATATGACTTATTTTTACGCAAAATGGTAGTTTGTTGGCAAACATTGTAGGCCCGAACATATTCTGTTATAGTTGGACCTCTTATAAATAAAATAGACGCCAATAGACAAGTTAATTAACATCATACGGCACTTTCTGTTGCATGCGAAACCATTCCTGCGAATCGTTTATGGGCCCATAGGATTAAAACCTCTAATAATACAATTGCCCAGTGTGTTTAACAGTCAGGCCGAACCTATTTCAAGATACCCAGGCCCTAAACCATGTTTACAAACATTGCTGTAACTGGTGTCTACAAATGATGACCTTACCTGCAGCAATGTTTGTTTGTTCCTAATTTGCATTATACATTGTTGATATGTCTGACCGTTCTTGGCTCAAGTGATCCAGAAGTCACAATATCCACGTGACCCTAGATAATAGAGTGATTGCCCCTTGGTTTATCATGAATGAGAAACTACGTACATAAATCTGGCGCGACCTCAGCCAAGGAATCCCCCAAACTCAATAGATAATTTCTCTTTTCATTCGGGTCTAGTTGTGTTGCATAGAATCAGCCCCGCTTTTACGAATGTTATTATAATTAGGCAACACTAAATTACCATAGTAGCCCCGTGGCACGTGCATGTGGACGTACAGCCCGACCAAGGCCATGATGAATAGAACCAGGGCGGGGAACCAAGTTTGAACTTTTGAAAAATATCACGAGGTCGGCAACAATCCATCTCTTTCTCCCAGTAGGAGGAAAAGGGAAACAGATGAGGACGCTTTAAACTGGGTATGAAAATATCCAGATTAGGCTACGGCTCAGAACAAATCATCACCAGGAATTGTAGCCGTAATTTTATCCCTCCAGGCCATGTATGTTTGTAGGATCCTAATTACGTCACCTGGGGGACAGGGAGTCCCGGTTTTCAAAACGGCAAAACCAAAAGGGCGAGGTAGGTAGTCCCTGAGCAGGACCGGACTCCACATACAGCCACCACGCGCGATCAAGTTGTTTTCTTAGATTACATGGTCATACAATTCTAACACAGCCTTGGTTACTATATTAAAACAAGGAGCTAATTCAACCGTTCGAATTAAAATTAAAATTTTATCGCTTAAAAACTCCCCAAAAATGAAACAGAACCGAAGAGTGTAAACGTTAATATTTACTAATCTCGTTTCGTATTTTGAAATGAAGAAAGTATTTTTTAGGAAGAAACATAATTAGGAAAAGCTGCACGCATCGAAAAATTTTCCGAGTAGAACGATGTGTTCCGTACTTTTGGAAACACACCGCAGCATTAATTACATAGCGAATTTCAACCAGCCGTCTTTTTTGTGCGTTAGCACGGCCGGGTTAGTTTTGTCTGTTTCTTCTTCTTCTTCTGGCACCACGTCCGTCGCTGGAAAGTAAAAAAATTGCTCTAGTGCTAAACGCTTGGGCCAATTTAATCCAAATTCAATCCAGAGGACCACTGACAGCCCTCAAAAAGGGTGTACACAGATTTGGGTTCAAGTGAATTGAAGAGAAATATTATTTTGTGGGCAAAATTAGAAAATCCTTCTTATCCCGCAATTCAAGAGCTAAAACCCACCAAAATTGTTCCTAAGGACCACTGAATCAGGCGTTCATATTGGGTGTACACAGTAGTGTTTCGAGCACCTGGGCAGAGAGAGGGGGATTTTGTGCAAATTCGGGTAAGGGGGGTTCGTTTCGCTCGTTCGTCGCCTAGCTCGCGCTGTCTTACGCCAGTATGAATGCACCTAAACTTGGGTCTGCAAGAGCCATAATTCTTTAGCTGAGTTAAAGGCCTACATTTCAGTTCGAAGAAAAGGTTAAATCTACTTACAGGAGGATTAAAACAATCGATATAGGAGATATTTGGAATTGGTTTCTAAACGTTACACGTATGTAGAGTCACAACTCACTCACCTATAAGATAGGTCCTGTACTTAGTGTAGGGGGGTAATATTTTAATTGGAGTGCTCCCTTTCAATTCCTTGCGGTCAAGTCACCCTTGGTTGTTTAAACCGCAATTTAAAGTATTTTGTCTGGCGAGTCCGGCAAATCACGTCAAAAAACAAAATAACACCATAAAACACATAACATAAAAATATTAAAAAAAAAATGTACTTCAGTGCGGTTTACATTTCCCGGGAAGGTGTCAATTTTAGAGGGGCTAATGTATGCGGTTCTAGTTTTTCCTTAGTCAAGGAAAAAGCCGAAATTAAAACAAAAAGAATATTAAAGTTGATTGTAGTAGTAGCATGGTTATAATAGATACACTCTTTATTATGTACAAAAAATAAAAATGAGATAAATGGAAAAAAGACAAATCGGACATAGGTTCTGAGTCGTAGATTGGTGCTAATTGTACTGGTGCATGTATAAATTTCCATACAAGTTAATGGAGGGCATTTCAAGGGTAAAGGTCAAACTTCAAAAATGCTCCGATTGAGCTGAAAATTTTGCTGCAAATGCACCTATGACATCCTAAAGATGTTGATTATATTTTGAGAGCAAAAGGTCATTAGGAGGTCGAAGGTCACAATTTCAAAATGCTAAGATTGAGCTGAAATTTAACTTAAATGATCTTTATGATATTCTACAAACATATGTGAAATATTTTGCGAGATCAAAGGTAATAAGATGTCCAAAGATCAAAATTTTCAAAATGTCCAATTGAGCTAAAATTTAACTGAAATGATCCTTATGACATTCTAACCTGTTGAAATATTTTTGAGATCAAAGGTCATAAGAGGTCAAAGGTCATTTTTTGAAAATCATCCGATTGAGCTGATATTAATGAAATGATCCTTATGAAATCCTAATCATGTTGAAAATATTTTTGAGAACAAACGTAATTAAGAGGTTCAAAGGTCACATTTTCAAAATGCCTACTAAGGACAGAATTATATGATCCTTAGGAAATCCAAATATGTTTAAATATTTTCGAGATCGAAGGTCGTTTAGAGTCAAAGGTCACTACTTCGACTGTGCTCCGATCGTCTTCAGATCTCGATATGGTTGGGTTTCGAAGTTAGGCTATTAGTTTCGAAGCTGGGGCTAGGTTTCGAACCTGGAGTTAGTTTTAGGCTTGGGATTGAAGCTATCCGCGGCTTGTTTCGTGGTCTTTGACCACAAGATATATCTCGTTGAAATTGTACCCAGTATATCATTTCCGAAGTACTTTCAAAAGAGAACATTTTTTGGACATTACTTTTGACTTTAATCAAGTAAGAAATAATGGCAAACTTTTGTTCGACCAACTGTTAAGTTATAATTTCAAAGGAGAGTGCCATCTTGCATATCACGCAATCGTAGCCTGGGTTCTGATTGGTTAATTATAGTACTTTGACTGCACGAACAAGGTACGTCGCACTATCAATGTTAACGTTCAGCTTCATGGCGAAATAATACAAATACAAGTTTCGTGCGTTCTTCGTGTTTCATACGATTAACCCATTTGATTTGTTACTTTTTGCAAGTATTGTTCAAATAGCATCTGGAGGTAGTAAATATTTTACCCAGGTGCGGCCAATAATCGTAATATAGTGTACATTCGTGTAAAATCTCGTCATCTCGGTCTCACGCGCAGTCTAATATAGTAATAAGCATGCCCTAGAGAAAATCGATATCTGTTGGCATTTGTTTATTATTTTCCCAGATTTTCCGATCGTCTCATTGTGTATTCTCTCGGTGAAACTGCACGGGCAATGGACGGTGTGAGATCAGTGTGCACGGGTCACCATCTTCGTTCCCAAATGTTCGCAAAGACCGGTTATCATGTTTATTTCGATTTCCTTTTCATTAATATCCTCATCGTCAATGTTAAGTAGAAATATCCATAAACCGACTCAATGACGATCTAGTGTCCGACTAGAAACAACACAAGAATGTGAAAACAATAGTGTGCCTCATGGTGATCCCACGTATTTTACACCACACACACACACCACACACACCCACACCATGTGTGCGGAGCATACAAGGTCGAGTACAAGCAAATACTAGGGGATCCATCAGGCCTAAAAGGCTCAAATAAGGTTGAACCGTACTCAAGATACACTAAAAGATTTGAGAGGTGTTTTAGCGTCATTCGAGGGTGCTGAGTTCAAAATTTGCTGCATGCCAAAATTGATAAGTTGGTGGGAAAGTGGTGAAATTCTTGTTTTAAATGGACACTACCGATTTTATGATACCACTGGTTTTTTTAATTGTTACAAGTTACACTCTCGGAAAATTTCAAGTCACATAAAAGCCGTGCGGGACATGGAATGTTTGATTTATTTTAAATAAAATGGATGAAAGCCTCTAACGTAAAGGTTAAAGTGGTACTACCCGATTTAAGAGCTAACCAAGTAAAGCACAAACCAACTTGCGTGAATATTATTGCTTTTTTCCACCTAAACATGTACACATTGATGGGGGGATGACAAAAAAAACTTTTGATTGAAAAGTGTGCATTTAAATGAATACTTCATTAAATATTTTTAGATAGGCCATGATATTTAAGGCAGATATTTTCGCTGCTCAAAAGCAAGTAATATTAATCATGAATTAATAACACAAATGCGCAGCTTTATTTTGCCAGCGCTGAGTCCTTTGAGATCCCCAATGTCGTTACTTTTAATCCATTGGCGTAACCAGGCATTTTCATTTGGGGAGGGAGCGGCCGTGGCAAGAGCATGGGGGAGGGATACGTATTCTCCAATGAAGCTGTACTTACCTGGCTTCATGGGCCGGGGGGGGCAAGAGGAAGGGAAAATCTGACTGGGACACTTCAGAATTGGGGGGTTCATGACCAAGTGGGGTGTGTACCTTTAATAAAGAGTACACAAAAAATTGAGTTATTCTTATATTGGGCTATGGGTCGTCTACTGCATCCTAAATATAATATAACCTGTCGTTTTGATGGCCTCAAAAGAAACCGTTTGATTGGTGTTTTACCCGACCCACTTTAAATATCGTGGTTACCCAATTATATTAGAATAAATCTTTGTGCGATTAATGAAAAAACGCAATTAAAAAGCCCCTACTATAATTTGGCCAAATGTTGTATGTGTATGTATAGTATGCGGGTTTGTGTGGAACAGCTATATAGTTCGTCCATCTTAAAATATGATAACCTGCCAACACTAAGATGTGACGGAATTGTGAGTAACGAATGGTGACTAAAAAGACCAATTTTGGGCAAGGAAAGATCGTTTGACACACACTGAAACCGATAACTGTGGATGACGAGTTTGCAGTTTGTGTCGTCTACTAGTACTTCTTGTACTTTTTCTTTGCTCTTTGCTCTTTGGTCCTTTTCAACTCTGCTTTTGGTGCATTTTGCCTCATAGGTAGCTGCACCATTGGTAATGGTTGCACGTATAGTAACTTGCTGTGCTTGCGGTTCCAGTTCTTTGGATCAACCTCCAACGCACTTTAGAGAAGCTTTCAAAGTGTCATTTGTGCATTTCTTAGGAGGCCCACCGTGACCGTTTCCCAGCTGGTTTCGCTAAAGAAAGTCTTTTTTTTGGAATATGAGAATCTTTCCATTTTGGAATAATGACCGGACTTGTCTGAGTGATATTTCATCAGCAATGGGTAATGGCATTACTCATCATGGTGGAGCGAGTGAGAACTTCTGTCTGGAGCCTTGCCTTGCCATCAATCCTGACAGAAATCTTCCGAAGCAATTTAAGATGGAATCGTTCATGAGATCTGGCATTTCGTTGTAACTCCCAAGTTTGCAGCCACAAAATTAAAGTGGGCATAACAATTGCTTGGTAACAGTTTTGATCTTGTTGTCAGGAGTGTGATATAACCAGTCTCTTTTCCCTACCTTGCCACGAATGCGTCCAAAGGCATTCTGGCTTTAGCGATGCTGTTCTTAACTTCTGAATTGATGTCGACGGAATGGGATAGCGTAACTCCCACAGTAAGGGAAGTTGTTTTTTAGCAGGAAGCTTTTCATTAGTTAAGACAATTTGACAGTGATCTTGGTTCAACATGGCTTACCTGGAGCTGGTTTACTAACTTCCAGTTTTTTTTGTACTGATAATCAAGCCGAACTTGACACCAGGCAGAATGATAACAGATTTCCATGGTGTTGCATATCACCATCTGAGCTAGCAGCAAGAGCGCTGTTATCGCAAAGAGTAGCTCACAACAAGCTGTTCCCTTTTTTTAATCTTGGTATGGCCTGTAGTTGCCTCAGGTTGAACAAGCCAAATCAATCCATGTTGTATTTCAACATGCCATTGATCATTTGTGAAGGCATACTGAAGATGCTTGAGACATCATTACTGAAATAGTGAATAGTATTGGTACAAAAAACAACCTTGTTGTGACTGGAAAGCTGGCAGATGATGGTTTTGATCTTGTACACTTGCCATCGTGCCATCATGAAAGTGGCGCACCATGTGTGGTTGTATGAGTTTTCTTTAGGCATCCAAATGACATATTTTTCGGCAACCTTTCACGTCCAGACTGAATCCAAAAAGCGTTTTAATATCGCAATAAAGTGATAAAGATCTAATTTTTGCTCTTGTCACTTCTCGTGGAGTTGACGACAGCAAGTTCGCGGTGGTACAACTACTTTTTTTGTAAGCCTCACTGACTCTCGAGTAGATGATCTTCCAGCTTCAAGGTTACAGATGAGACGGTTTTCAGAATAATTTAGGAGCTATGGGTCTCCCTCTGCTATATATACACCATCAAGCACCCGAAATTTAACAAAACACTTCTTAACCTTTAGTCAAATTAGTTATCTTTGACATTGGTTTAACCCTCGTCTACCGACTATTCCCACCAATTTTTTTTGCTCCGGATTTCTAAAACCCCTTTTTTGGTGCCAAATTATTTATATAATTTCAATTGCATTTCCGCTCAATTTCACCACCCAAAAAACAAACAAACATCCACCGGGGTATTGGTGTGTTGGGGGGGCCTACCTGACTACCTAGTAACCGCAATTATACCGAAGCATGTTTTAGAATAACGAACGTCAGAATGACGCCATAAAGCTCGCAATTTCAGCAAAAACAATCAATTCATAGTACACCGTGTGGAATAGGGGAAACTTTTTTTCAATTCACCAAAAAGGTTAGGAATTCCAATGTCACGGCTGGTTTTGTTCTATCTTGATGGGAATGACCTTTGTTTTTTAATATATCATAGCATTTTGTAGTGGTATCCATTGAAGTTGTAAAATGCAATATATCTTTTTCTCCCATCCCCACCCTAATCCATTTTTTCACACTTGTCCTCAACTATGACGTCATCGTGGGACGTCATCATTGTGATTTAGTACTTATTTTGATACCAATGGAAATAAGAAACTCTAAAGCTAAATCTGTGGTACCACAATTTATAGAATCGATGTGCAATCACCAAAATCCACAGCCGGGGTGGTATCCACCCCCGCCCCCTCGTTGGAGGTTTTTTTACAAAAAGGGCTCAGGCACGAGGGTTTAATGAGATATGTAAAAAAAAAGGAAAATTTTTTTTTTTTTTTTTTAAAAAATTCCCACTTTTCCACCAAGTGATTTTTGTTGGCCGTCTTTTGAAATCAGCACCCGCAAATTGACATAAAAACCAAAAACTTCTAAAACCGTTTTTAATCGCTCATATTAAAACAATATCGAAATCGGGTAATTCCCATTTAAATTCCAATGTGGAGTTTTGTATGTTGTCTCTTGAATCATCACCCTCAAATTTGACCTAAAACACTCCTTAAACCTTTAATCAAATTAAATGGATCTTACGGCATGGTTTGATATTGACTATAATTCAAAAATAATAAGGAAATCGGTAATTGCCCTTTAAAAAAAAAATCCACTTTCCACCACCTTGGCAATTTTGCATGGTGCATATTTCGGAATCAGAACCCTTGAATTGTCCGAAAACACTTCTCAAACCTTTTAGTGTACCTTGAGTAGGGGTTCCCTCAAATATGTCACTTATGGATCCCTCAACATGTAAGTATGGCGTTTTATGCAAATGCACAACTGAGTATCGCGCTGGGTTGCCCATTTTAGCAGACTGATCCGAGTAAAAATCTCCGCATGTTGGGGAAGCACTACTCCGCACGATAACTTTTCACCGGCTAGGTTTTTTGGATTCTTGACGCATAACCCCCGCGCGCCGCGCGCAAGTGGCTGTACGCCTGCTAAAACTATTACGGGGATCCGTCTGCCATACAGTCCACGGTAAGGTATTTAGCCGGCTGACTATGTTTCAGTTTGTAGACTTATTGGACCTCTTTTTCACATTCATGCGGGGACAATTGAATATTAATTATTAAAGAACAATATACGAATGTTGAATCTTAAAAAGGAATTTTATTATGGGAATAAGCACCAATTGTTTGAAAAAAATCAAGATTTGATGACGTCACGCATTTATTGTTTATTATTTTGCTTCGGGGGACCCCTTCAGTTAAAATGACGATACGTCATCCCTACATGGAAAAAAACAACCGATTCTCGTCATCCGTACGTCGGTTTTTGAATCATAGGGAAAAGGTAAAATTTTGTACTGTTTAGACATACTAACGGTGTCTTTGAAAAATTAATTAGCACTTTGGGCAAAGGGTCATCATGTACAGACCTTGATTTAACATAGTCGGATTTTATATATAGCGGTCGCCCCCGAAGAGCAAGCTGATACCTGATACCTGACACGTCACCTGGTACCTGACACGTGACACCAACATCACTCGTTACCGTTTAATAAACTACAATACGGCAAAGCCAGTCAAGCATTCTGCATTCTCCGTTGTCACAGCGTATCGATCAAGATGTGAGACTAGGAATTTGGAAACAGTTAAACATCAATGATAGCTTCTCTAAGCATGGAAAATAGATGATAGTAATAGGGCCAGTGGATCTGACGGCTACTCATGACTGAAGTTGTTGGTTCGAACCCCGTGCGGCCATTGTGTCTCGCTTTTTTTTTTTTACGAAATGTAATATTTATATAGCGTTTACACAACGTCTCAAGCGCTTTACATATTCCGGTGTCACTAGGATATATCACATTATACACAATTGAAAATTTGGCATCCAATTATATGGCGCACTGTCCATGGTGGAGTCCTGGTCCAATCGCTTTGCAAGAGTGGCACTCTGTTCTTGGGTGCACAGATCCGTCCCCTTTACTTTTTACTGTCGAGCTCTGCCATGTACTGTCTTTTCATGAAAATATGGAAATGAACAATGCTTGTGATTAATAGAAAATTAAAATTTAAAATAATTAGTAAGAAAACTTAATTTCCATCAATTTTTTTTACAAAATTAACAGCATTAAAATTAGGCTACATAAAAATATCAAGTAATAAAAAGAAGTATAATGATAAATTAAAAACAAAATTACTAATATAAGGCAATTCAAAAAATATTATTAATTTTTTACATTTTTAATCAAAAATAATACAAATTGAAGAATAAAATAAAGTAAATGAATACAGCAATAAAAAAACAAAATTTAAAAATTACAAATGAATCAAAATAAAAAACAACTAAACCCATATGAATATGAAAACAAAATAAAATACAATTAGAAGCAAATAAAATATAAATAAACATTAATAAAATGGATGAAATAGAACAAATACCACAAAAGAAATGTTCTTTGGCGTAAAGCACCCAAATTATCAACAACAAACAAAGAACCAACGAGAAAAATACCCCCCCCCCCCACCCACACACACTGCTGAGAATTTTTTGAATATATATATACATGTATAAATTACATAATCTGTATAGGCTGATCTATATAGGGCCTAAGTCTAACTGCCGCGGTGACTGTGTGAACAACGGCAAATTTCGTTATTTTTTATCGCTAGGTGCTAATACAAGAAAAAATTCTTATTCGTCACCACCACGGGTGCGAATTACAAGAAAGTTTTCTTATTCACACCGTTACGGTGTGGAATTCAGAAAAGGTTTTCTTATTCACACCGATACGGTGGTCGAATTAAACCGGAAAACATTGCTTACTCGCACCGTCACGGTGCGAATATACTCTTCCTAAGCTTATACTCTTGCCTCGGTGACACCATCACCATGTGACTGGTCATCTCAACGCAAAGACTGGCATTGCACCGCAGGCTTCTACCTCGTCCCATTTCCTGATCATCTAATCAACTGTTAACTGATTTTGTAATCGGGGTTCTTGCCTAAGCGTCTTGGGTATCTCATGGTAAGGTGATTTTTTGTTTAACATTTGTTTAAAAAAAAATGTGTGATTTTGGGAGGCCAAAATCTTACCTTGCATGCAATAAACATTGGGTTCCGAATTTGACACCCTCAACTTTGTTTCAATAATTTTTCAGGTGATGATTTCAGCTGTGTTTTTAATTTGGTTTTTTGTATTGAATGTACACTGTTTAAAGATGCTATCATATTTTGGGGAATTTTGTTTTAGCTTCTTTATTTTTCAATAAGTGTCCTGGCCAATACTCAGAAATCTTAGGGGGCCGTATAGGCAAAGGTAGACGAGTCCACCCCAAACCTCAAAAATAGCAGTAAGTTTCTTGGTTGAGGGTGGATCGGGTAAGTATTAAACTTTACCTCTTTTCTGTTTTTGGTTTCCAAAGTAGTAAGTTCCGCATTAACGATCTTGAAGATCAATTATTTTTTTAGGGTGCAAAATTTGTCACCATTGGAGTCCCTCGCAACGGTATGACAACATTGCTTTTTTTGCCATGGAAACACCTTGCATTTCTTTCTCTCTTGAGTGAGTCTTTTTTATTTAATGATACAAATGATCCGAGGACAAAATTCAAAAATTGGGCTTGTAAACCAGATATTTTAGAAAATACTTTTTTTTCGACCTGTCTACGTGTAGGGAGATAGGCAGTGATCTCAGTTTCCAATTGAAAAATATGGGACTGAAAACTGAGTCAGGCAAAGGCTTATGCACGACTGTCGTGCCCAAAATTCTAAATTGGCTATACTACATGACGATACCACAGGCTTATCATAAAGTCATAACACCATAGTCATAACCCACTCAAATTTGTACATTAATGCTAAAGCCATGCAATAATAGGCTTACGCAGTGTAATAATCAGTAAATTTTGTAAGTTGTGCTTAACTTACTCAACATTTAGCCCCAGGCCCACGTCCGTTGCCACTGTTTTTCATCGTCACTGCTATTAAATGTTCACATCAATCATGCTTCTGTTAAATTAACCTGTGTCCTAACTCCAAACTCCAGAAACTGCCCCTGCAAAAGTAATCTTCTATCAAACATAATACCCTTGAACATACGCACCATGGCCAGACTATGCGCTCTGTCTCCATGCTGCACCGATACACTCTAATATCAAAACAGCCTCTTTATAATTATTATAACACCTCCAAAACCATTGACTCCTGGATGTCAACAGTTTACGCAGTCAGGTCAAAAATGCATCATCTATTTACAGGTGGTCTGTCTGTCTGTCTGTCCATGGGTCTGTCTGACCGCGTCTATTTTTCTCGGAGACCAAGGATCGCACGTTCATGAAACTTTGGTGGGTGGGTGCCCCTTAACCAACCGAAGACCGAGTTGTATTGGTTAGTGGATCAAGGTCATCAGGGGTCATTCAAGTTCAGATGAGGTCAAATGGGGTTCAACATTGTGGGTGGTATGACAAAACTGGGATGGTGGGGTCGATTTTTTATGGCGAAAATTTTGAAGGTCCACGACAAGGTCATTAGGGGTCATTCCAGGTCAAAGGAGGTTAACCGTTGGTTTCTCGGACACCCGGGTTGCACGTTCCCGAAACTTGGTATGTGGGTCTCCTTTACCCTCCGAAGACCGATGTTATATTGGTTAGTGGATCCAAGGGCATCATGGGTCATTCAAGATCAAATGAGGTCCAATGAGTAAACCTTGGGGTATGTACATGAACGTGGAGGTGGGGTCGATTTTTGATGCCGAAATTTTGAAGGTCAACTACAAGGTTTTATGGTCATTCAAGGTGCAAAGGAGGTGAAATGTTGGTTTCTAGGAGAACGGGGTCGCACGGTTTCCTGAAACTTGGTTGGGTGCCCCTTGACCAACTGAAGACCGAGTTGTATTGGTTAGTTTGATCAAAGGTCAGCTAGGGTCATTTGAAGGCCAGTGGGGTAAACGTTGTGTTGGACATGAAACTTGGAGCTTGGGTCAATTTCGATGCCGAATTTTGAAGGTCACTACCAGGTCATTCGGGTCATTCAGTCAAAGAAGTTAAACGTTGGTTTCTCAGACCGAGGTCGCATGTTCTTGGACTTGTGGTGGGTGGGTGCCTTGACCGTCCGAAGGCAGGTTGTATTGGTTAGTGGATCAAAGGTCATCATGGGTCATTCAAGATCAAATGAGGTCAAATGGAGTACACATTGGGTCCGGACTTAAATTTGAGGGTGGGGTGGTTTTTTGACACCAAAAAATTTAAAGGTCATGGCAAGGTCATTATTAGGGGTATTCAAGGTCAAAAGAGGTAAAATGGGACAAACATGGTGTATGGCCAGAAATTTCAGGGTGGGATGTTGTTGATGCCAACATTAAGAGCACAACAAGGTCATTAGATTGTGGTCATTCAAGGTCCAAGGAGGTCAAAAAGGGGTAAAACTTTGGTGTATCAAGAAGAACACTTGGTGACGTTGGGGTCAATAGTTGATACCAAAAATTTTAAGGTATGACAAGGTCATCAGGGGTCATTCAAGATCAAATGGGTGTGTAAACGTTGGTGTATGGACTTGAAACCTGGAGGGTGGGGTCGATTTTTGATGGCGAAAAATTTTGAAGGTCACGAAAAGGTCATTAGGGTCATTTAAGTCAAGGGGTTAAACCTGGTTTCTCAGGACACCAGGGTTGCACGTTCCCGAAACTTGTAGGGGGTGCTCTTGACCCTCCAAAGACCAAGGTTATATTGGTAGTGGATCAAAGGTATCAGGGGTCAGTTCAAGATCAAATGAGGTCAAATGGGGTAACATTTGGTATGGACATGAACTTGGAGGGTGGGGTCGATTCGTTTTTGATGCCGAAATTTTGTAGGCAGACAAGGTCATTAGGGGTCGTCCAAGATCAAAGGAGGTAAATGTTGGTTCCTCGGAAACGAGGGTCGCAAGTTCCTGAACATGGTGGGTGGATGCCCTGACCGTCGAAGACCGACGTTTTATTGCGTTAGTTGATCAAGGTCATCAGTGGCCATTGAAAGCCAAGTGGGGTAAACGTTAGTGTCTGGACATGAAACTTGGAGGCTGGGATCAATTTGATGCCGAAAATTTTGAAGGGTTTCGACGACAAGGTCATTCGGGGTATGCAAGGTCAAATCGGTTAAACGTTGGCTTCTCAGAGAACGAGGGTCGCAGGTTTCCTGAACTGGGGGGTGGGTGCCCCGTGACATTCTGAAGACAGGGGTGTATTGTTAGTCAGCATCATCATCAGTCGACTGCGTAGCAGGCGATCGCAAGTTTCCGCCAGTCACTTCTGTGTTGGGCCAAGTTGGAGATAGCCTTGGTTGCCAACATGTTGTTTGTGTCCCCCAAGAGCTTTTGGATGTAGGAGAGATATGATGTTCTCTGTCTGCCTGGGCTTCCTCTTGCCAGTGTTGGTGTGTAGAAAGCCTATAACCTACTAAGCTCCCCCTCTGGCATCCTTAGAATATGACCCAATGACAAGTAAGCTGTTCTCAGTCTTACTCTTTTTATCAGAGGCTCCTTACCTGTAGCAGCATATAATTTTGGCATTTGGGACGCGATCAATGCGCTTGAGGTTCAGCATGATTCTGTATTAACATTTGCGAAAGATTGACCTACACTCTCCAGTGTTTGTTCAGCACCAAGTTTCAGCATCCAACAAAAATACTGTCACGCATGTTGTGTTGAAGAGGCGTACTTTTCAATTTCGTTGGATATACTTTGACTTCACCATATGCGCTCCAACTTCCAAAATGCTGCCCGTCTGTTAAGGTCTTTAGAAATGGAATCCATCATACACCAAATTCATGAAGTCGGAGACATGGTTGACGCACTCGCCATAAACTTTAAGCATTGGAAGTGGGTTGCAGTTGGTAGTCATGTACTCAGTCTTTTGGCACATGATATAAGGCCCAATTCTTCAGCTGCAGTTGCTGTTCTTGATAACTGTGCCTGAGCTCTAGGGAATTGAACTCAATGAGGGCGATATCGTCAGCGAAATCTAGGTCTTTTAAGACTTTGGCTGGATACTCCTGGACTTACGTGGATGTGTCATCATCCGGAATCTGTATCTTTCGTTGCCTTTTGCAGCAATTAGTCTATCAGCCCAATGAAATAAGGAGCTAATACATCTCCCTGCAGTACCCCTGTTGAAACGAGAAGGCTCCGAGATATTTCCATCTAACATAACAGCAGCTTTTTTCGAATTGCTGTAGAGACGCCTATTAGCTTTTACCAACCTTTCTGGGATACCAGAGTGCCTGTAGACCGATAACATTGGTTATGGATCAAAGGGCCATCAGGGACATTCAAATCAAATGAAGTCAATTGGAGTAAACATTGGTGTTGGACAGAAATTGGAGGGTGGGGTCGATTTTTGACACCAAAATTTTAAAGGTCATGGCAAGTCATTAGGGCTCATTCAAGGTCAAAAGAGTAAAATTGGGCAACATTGGTGTATGGCCATGAAACTTTCAGGGTTGGATTGAATGTTGTGCCAAAAATCTTAAAAGTCACACAGGTCATCAGTTTTTCATGCCAGGTCAAAGGAGGTCAAAAGTGTAAACTTTGGTGTTCCATACGAAACTTTGTGTCTTGGGTCATTTTTGATACAAAAAATTTTCAAAGGTCTTGACAAGGTCATCAGGTGGGCATTCAAGATCAAATGGGGTTAAATTTGGTGTATTGAATAACACCTGGAGGGTGGGGTCAATTGTTGCTACCGAAAATGTCAATTAATGTCAAATGAGGTCAAAGCCTATTTTCTTAGAGATCGAGGGCCGTAGGGAAGCCAAGGTCATCAGGGACATTCAAGGTCAAGTAGTCAAATGGGGTAAACATTGGGTATGGACGTGAAACTTGGCGTGTGGGTTGATTGCTGACAAAATCTTAAAAGGTCATGACCAGTTTCATCCGGATGTCATTCCAAGGTCAAGCAGTCAAATAGGTAAACTTTGGTGTATCCAAATGACACGTGGTGACGGGGTGGATTGTTGATGGCGAAAATGTTAAGGTCATGTTAAGGTCATCAGGGGGTCACCAATGCCAAAAGAAGGTCAAATCCAAACATAATACAACTAATGCATTCCCCTAACCATCCCAATTGATGGGTTCCTGCATCATTGATGCACATCGTTGTTACCAACAGGATAATGCGAACATAACCTGCAAGTGGTTGAATTGAAATCCGTGTATTAAAAGACAAGGCAGTATGTTTATCTATTCTTCTGTTAATTTCAATGCGTGCGTATCAAAATTCCCGACTTAGATTAAAAAAAAAAAAGACTTTCCCTGTGACATATCAACATATTTTCAAGTGTGATATTGTGTCGCCATAATCATACTGTTGACCTAAACACAAACATTATTGATTTTTGTTTATTCTGTACTGTTTGTAACCACCATCAGCTGTTTAGTGTAGATTTTTAAACGCTGGTCGCTGTAATGTCTATTTAATGGAGACGGGATGACAATTTGCCTCAAATACGTTTGCAATAGGTTTGTTTCTTTTCTGCAGACGTAGTTTAATGGATTGCTAATACACTCTATCCCTGATTTTAATTTTAAAAACATTAATTTCCGCATTTGTTTTTTTCCGATGCTCCGCATTAATCGCTCTAATATCCCTTTAACATGTTTTTTTTTCATTCCACGTATCTTTTATGGAAACTCGGGGACCGTGTCAACTTGTGGCTCCCTTTGTTTCCGAATTTGGAAAAGTTTGTTTTCTCACTAATTTACTTTGTGGATTTCTAATTTGATAATGCTTAGTTTTTATATCTTATGACTCCACATGTGGGGGAACATTTCATTGAGAAATATATCGTTAATGAAGTGTCGGTCCCAGGACCCCCCTCCCCCCCCCCCCCATCCACAGAAAAACTTCGCAACGTCAAAGCTCATATCGCCCAAGGTTGATATGCGGTCGATTTAAATGGTCTTCAGTTTGTTCACCCTGGACACGGGATGCATAAAGTATTGGCACTCTCTCTGTATATTGGTTCACGAGATAAATTCGCAACAAAGGTCCATGCCATTGACCCCTCTATTGATCCCTGAATTTTAGAATATGGTCGACAGTTAAAAAAAAAACCTGTCCAGCATTTGAGGAAAGATTTAACATTTTGAGCCCATTTTTAAAGATATCACTGCAATATTAATTCAACAATTAACCTTGGTGATGACCTTTGACCTTTACGCCTTTTGTGTTGTACCATAGTTATAGGTAGTCACAAACTAACTTTTTTTCGAATGCCTTGCAACAAGACGACCTTTGATTACCTCTTTTACAGCAATTCATTGTGTTTAATTTTTATCTATGTTTAGGATTTACCCCCTCCTGGATTCCGCCCACACTTCACCGGATGAACCCCCCTCGTTAAATTTGTTCATTAACCTTTAATAAAAACAAATCCATTGAGAAATGGGCCTCTGCTCTTTCCTGGTCCGAAATTGCTCCAGATAACCCAACGAAGTATTAAAGCGGGTTTAGGAAGGTGCACAATTTGTTACACTTACACTTTTATGCTTGTTGGACTAAGCAAGGTATACCTGTGTATGTACATGTATCCCCTAATATGTTTTACCAGCTATTTTCATCAAAAGAACAGAAATTTATCCACAAGTTTTGACTGTTTTTTGATCGTAACGCAAGTTGGTCCATAATTGTTGTGGACATGAAGGTCAACACCCGTGGTCTTGATCAATCGCGTGCGTCATTTACCTATGTGGTATATGCACGACAATTTATTGATAATTTTGATAACTGAATCATATTGAATAAAAAATATATGTATTTATTTGATGACGATATCATGGAATTTAAAGCTTCACATTAGGGCTGCAGATGGAAATGTCTAATCACTGAACCGGAAAAATGATACATGTTAGATTTTTTTGAAGTTCAAGGTCTACTGGAGTGGTTTTTACAAACTTTTACACTGATAGTTTTAAAACGATACCATGATTAACATAAAATCTACATATTTTTGCCATAGAAAGTGACATATAACCATAGGATTTTCTTTATTTGGTTGAGTACATATTATATTTGAAGAAAATTGTCCATTTTATAACTTAACGTTTTCATAAAATATAGAATAGTTAAATTATTTTCATTTTTTTTTATAAACTTTAGAAAATATCTCATATTTTTGTCGTTCCTAGATTTACCAGTCCCTAATTTGTCAAATTGATATTAAAGAACTATATTTTTATACATCAATTTTACGTCATCATGCGAAATATAACTCTGCATCAGATGTTATTCCTACAGTGACTAAATTTTCAAATATAGACAATCAGGAGGTCACGCCAACACATGCGTTATTTTCTTATACACGAGAAGACAATTTTAAGACATGGCATCACGGAATTGAATTCTCATATGCAATAAACATGGGCTTGATTTTCATAGATTTTAACTACAGACGTGTGCAGGGAATGTGGACAATAGCAAGGTCGTTTGCCTATTGTATTTGTGAAAGCCCGTGTAAAATTACCCTGTCCAACAATTTTCGCTGTGAACAATAGTACTTAGGTGACCTGCCGACGAACTGTAGATGAAATTCATTTTGACGCCGCCTACATACAACCACCATTGTTTAACATTGTGTGTCCTATTGTGCATGCACATCCCTCGTGCTTTCAAGCTACATAAATAGTCCACTCAATCTATGAAAAATACTAGGTACACCTGGACAAAATTGCTACAGAAGGTTTTCTTGCTGTAACTAGCAGTAAAATATCTCCCAAACAACATATCAAAAAAGTAGAAAAAAGGGAAGCCTGGCAAGATATGCTAATTTGCATTTATCTTACGTGGACGTATACGTCCATATTTCGACAAAGGTATAACTCATAAATGCATGTTTAGGGAGATTTTCCATTTTTCTATTAGTATTTTAACATGTTTTGCATGGCTATGCCTGCAAGGTGTGTAGCACTTGCAATTGATATATCGAAAGTGGAAAGTGATGGTCATTATTCAAGATGGCCGCAATTTTTCCGCCAAAATTAATTTCGCATTCTAGATGATTTGTCAGACTGCAATCGGGATAGGGAGATCTTTATTTAGCAAATTATCAGAGAGTATTTATTCAAATACATTGGGTCAACTACTGCCGGGGCACTCCCTATGCGAAGTGATGGGTATATGTGCCTCGGGCAGGTGAAAAATAAGGTCCTTTCCCGGGTTCTTTCAGATAAAATGTACCCAAAAATACGGGGTCATTCGGAACACAAGCTGAATAAAATGGGATCATCCAGTATGAAACTTTAAAAGGGGGGCCAATGATGTTAAAACCGGAAGTTAAAATAGGAAGTGCCTCTTTTCCAATATCCGAGTTCAAATTCCCATGAAATTATAAAATTGCTGCCATGAAATTCTAAAATTGTTAACAATGTGCACTTAGGCTGAGAAAATTTTGAATTGGGTGTTCAAATTCTTTAAAAAAGTGGATAATTTTATGCAAACTAGTGATAAAAGTGGATAGCAGGAAAGAAGAAAATGGGTGTCATTGAGTATGTGAACATTTTCAAAAGGGGGTCATTTGGTAATAGCCTGGGTAATAGGTAGGACAGCAGCATAAGGCGGTCAAGCATTCTAGACGACACCAAAGTCAGCATCTCAAAGACCTTGACTACGCAGCTCTAACGGGATGTGATATGTGCTGCACAAGATCTACTACAAAGCATCATTTGAGAATGCTGCAGATAAAGTCAGCCTACACCTAAATGCCAAAGAGATGGAATGGAATACATGACCTCAATGAGGAAGAGAATCATCAACCTATCTAGATGTACTACACACGGTACCCAACTCAAAAAGATTAGACCTAAAGTACCTCGGGTCCTATGTTGGACAGCACGAAAGACTCAAGAGTTAAAGGGCCGTGGCCTGATCGCTAATAGCATCGTCCCTATACTCCAATATTTTACCGGAAGTGGCCAACAGTTTGGTATTTGAAGAAAGCTACTATTTGTCTCATTTACCCTGTGAAATCTTAGGGCTAAAGGATATTTGGTTTGGAAGTTATGAGCGAAATGTATCCCATTTTGGTCGATCTATATTAATTTTACACATATAGGGCTAAGAAAATCATGTTTTTAGCGCTCACATGAAAACGGGTTTGAACAAAACTCGCACAAGATGGTTTAGGGGTGCAACCATTCTTCTACGAGATGAAAATTTATTTAGTAATCGATCGTCCCCCTTTTAATTATTAAAATAATCAAATCTAGGCAAAAATGGAACATATGTTTTATCTGCAAATTAGCATGGCTTGCCATGCTTCCTTTGTTTCTACCTTTTTGATATGTTTTTCGGGAGGGTCTGTACAACAAGTTTACAACAGCAAGAAAACCTTCTGTAGCAATTTTGTCCAGTCATACCGTAAGATTGAGGGGACTAAAAATACACGGGTTCTACAGATTTATAAACGTCCTAAACGTTTCACAGAAATTTCGTCAGATTGACGTCACTCGGGAAAAGTTTTGCGCTGGGGCACTTTTTCAAAACTAAGGTGTCTCATAACTCGCCTGTTCACTGTACTCTCACCCTTACCATGTATCAGACTATTTTATTATCTGTACAGCAGAAATGAACTACATTATGCTACAAGAAACTGTATCCTGTAATCATTAAACATCATGCCCAAGTTGTGACTTCCCTGAAAATGGATAATAGAGGTAAAGATAAAAGCCCGTAAATTGCACTTGTTTGGTTAATGGATTACCAACGTTGCAAATATCTATAGATATTGGTCCTAATCTAGGAGGGGCATGCCCTTCTACTACGCTGTCGGTCGTAATCCCGATTCACGGGAGGAGAGCAAACCATCGTAAAGTCAAAATACTTATGTAAAATCCTATAAATATCTGTTGCCCCAAATAAAACTTGCACTTTTCTTGAAAATGAATAAACTGTCACTTCAATTTATTTCCCCCAATACAGTGACCATGAGATACACTAGACTTCAGCCAACATGGAGCTAAAGATATCAATTACCGGCCCCGTATGTGGTGTAGAAAAATACTTCAGATTCCTTTTCATTCTGGGAGTTCAAGACCATGAATATATGGTCTCGCGTTGAATGGACCAGGTGTTACCACCTTCCGATTTAGACGAATTCTTTTTTTTAATAGATAGCGCAAAATACTTCTCCTCAGCCCATAATAAATTTGAGCTTCTATAGTGCGTGTTCCATTAACTTTGTAAATGTTTTTCATCATTTCGAGGGTTGACAAACAGAAAGCCTTCACTCAAAAATACTTCTTTTGAGACTTGCTGTTTAATATATTCTACTAAGCAAATCTACTATTACTCAAAATGTAAACATCCCATAAACCTCATATATGGTACTGTAATAAGCAAACTTTATAAACCGTTAGTAACCAAGAACAATTTTTAATTATGAACAGCAAGAATGAAAGGAAATTCTTTAACATTTCTTTAAGTCTGAGTTACGTCCTCTGACGTACTGAAAATGGTCATAGTTTAGTTACATCTTCATCATGTCTATGATTGACACAGGTATTCGCAATCAGATGTTTAAGAATGTCTCCCTTTGGAATGTTTTACAAGAAATCATCAATATATGTGGGATAGGGAGCTAAAAAACTGTTGCAATTCTGGCAATTGTGCAAGCTATGGAAGCCCAACTCATTGTTTAGCCAATTACAGTTACCTCGAAGGTCCTAACTCAGAGTTAAGGCTTTCTGTTAGAAACAAAGTTGCACCATTGAGATTGTGGTGAAAAGTGTTATTTGCTTTATAGGCAATAGGGAAGGGAGAGTGAGTTAAGGCTTCATGGTTTCAGAATTGAGGTTGTTACAGATTTTTTTGGTACCAAAACTCAAAAATCACAAAAAAAGTGAGTTACGTCCTTCTGTTAGTCAACCCTCGATTTATTCGAAAAGGAAAGAAAGACACACAAACATCATGCCAAGAATGTTGCTGGGCCAAGCTGGCACCTACCAACTTTGTGCAGAATTAAAAATCCGTAACTATTGCTGACTTCCATTGGTATTTAATTACCGCGACTTTCAGAATAAAACTAGGTCAACGACCGATATCATAATGTAAACTGGTTAGTGATTGCAGTGTTAGGGTCAATGGTTATTGTGGAAAGAAGGACGGGTATTTTGTTACTCAACCCGAATCGTGGGAGGTGATAACCACAGAGGTTCTATATAGATAGAGAGGCAAAACGTTAGTAATCTTTAGAAATTTCACCGTCTCGCATCATGTTTTGCCGACCACAAAGCAAAAACCAGAGTAACAAAAATAGAAAGAAAGCAATGGCTTTGACTCCCGCTTCTTCCACATACTGTGGGTGCCGCTTTGATTCTACACTAATCGGTTTAGTGATGCAAATTAAAATAATGTATGTGTAGAGGTGGCCAGGTGTAATAA
Source organism: Ophioderma brevispina (assembly GCA_023653785.1). Lineage (NCBI taxonomy): Eukaryota > Metazoa > Echinodermata > Ophiuroidea > Amphilepidida > Ophiodermatidae > Ophioderma > Ophioderma brevispina. Next base: position 29,397 of record JAMKCH010043657.1, on the reverse strand, counting down.
AGTGTACCTGGATCATTGGCGCAGATACTCTTTTTTCTATAATGCATGCGCGTTAGCTTGAAAAGATTGTATTCATTGAGGCGGTGTATTTAAATCAAGACGACTGATGTGTCATTTCATTCGTTGTGTGGCATGGGTAGGACAAAAATTAACACCCCATAGCAACCAAATCAACAACTGATTATTTTGGCGGATTGTTTGTTCGATTGACATAATGTGTGTATACGAGCACACAAACTGATAATTATCCGTGCAATATTCCCAAATGTAGCGCCAGCACGAACGAATGGTTTTGAATGCGTTTCACCCCATTGGTGATAACACCTGGCTATAACAATGCTCCGCATACCGGGGCCCATTGTAATATCTTTTCGTTAAGGTTGCTGAAGTCTGTACATATCCATTGGTCATGATATTATGAAAGAGAAATGAGGTGACATTTTATTCATTTTTAAAAAAATGTGCAAGTTTTATTTGGGGCAAAAACAGACGTTATGTCATGTAATAATTTTATCAATAATTTTACACCGGGTTTTGTCTTATCCCTTGAAGGGGAATACGGAATTTGTTATGCAGAGTATGTGGTCTACGCCCCAAAGTCTAAACGTCCTAGAGGAAAATCTGCGATCACCGCAAATAAGGGAGGTACCGTTATTTTTTCTTGGGGATTTAGGGCCAAGTGTCCCTAAAAACAAGGCAAAAAAAATTGCCAATTAACGCAGTTACGGACATTAGGGATATAGGACATTGATTTTTGTTCGGTATATATACGAAATTTTGCTGTAGTAATCACTTCATTTTAAAGGTTCAAATGAGGGATTTTCAAATATAACAGGCGTCCCTAAAAATGTGAAAATTTGCTTTTTGCCCTGAGTAAAGCTTTCTATAAAAAATCCCCATCTGAAGGATTAAGCTGAGAAATGTTTCTTTGGTACAACAATGGGCAAATTTCTAATTTTCTATAGGAGCAAATACGGGGAAATTCAGCCTAGTTTTCTATTGAAATATAAGCATCGAACAAATCCAACTTTCGTCTTCATTTGAAGGTTATTTCTGTTACCCAAATAAAAGGAGGGAATATATTAGGTCTAATTCTATATCAAATCACTACATATCACAGAATATGTGATGGAACTGAATCCTCGTTTGCACTTAAATACATTCAGGCCCAGAATAAACCAGACCCCAAAAGACTGTCATCAGTTGTAGATGTACCAAGAATGAAGAGGACAGTGGTAAATGCAGGTTGATGTGTACCATCACTGCAGTGCAATGGATCTGAAAAAATTTGACCTTTGAACACCACTTGAAAGCTAAGGCCGGATCATGGATTTTAGCACTTACCTGAAAAAGGGGGAGGCTTTTCCTAAGGGCCAATTTTTTTTTTGTTTTTGTTTTCAAGGCCTGCGTTCCCCGTTTTTATGATGTGACATTATATTTTTTGTGTATGTGCCTCCTAACTTTTAGTGAGCTGGCATTGGTTGTAAAAAAATGCCAAATCCAGCGCCGTTTTTTTCGTGGTTTTGCGTTAATAGCAGGGTCCCTAGGAGCCCCTCATTAATGCCACCAACGGAAAGTGTCCATGACACAAAAATTGAAAAAAATCTTAATAGAGTTACTGTGATTGTGATTTCATAATGCATTTAAACCTAGTCAAAATAAACAAAGTAAATAATTAATCAAAAAATTCTTGCAAAGTAAAGTAGGCCATTGGTCGACCAATATTTTATATACAATGTAGCGGTGTACTGTAGAAACCTACGGGAAAATTATACAATTAACCCTAAAAAAATATCAAAATTGCATGAAATTTATGTTGGTGCTTAATATGACAAATAGAGTTCATTCTTCACCAATTATAGCAATCAGCACAAGTCTATGAGTAGCAATGCCATAGGAAATTGGCGAAACAATTATGGTCTTTTTCGCACATTTTACCCCAAAGTTTTCTTGCCTGAAATTTTTTTTTCAGTTTTTATTGCTTTATTGTTGATTTGTTTTTGAAACCTTCTAACATGTTTTGGATTTCATCTAAAATTCTTTTAGGAAAGTGGTTATAAGTGGTTATATTAGGGGACACAAAAAAACCGTCCGTTGACCACAGCGGGGTTCGGAACTCACGATTTTAAATGGTCTAATGATCACGGGTCCTGTGCTTCTCCACTGGAACACACGTGCTCTCACACTCAGTGCATACATTGGTATTAAGTTGATCGGTTTTTAGAAGTCTATATTAACTTTTGAGATGTTTATTAAGCATCTGTGACATCATTTTATGCCATGCTAAAGATCCCCTAAGTAGTAGTAGCACATTGTCTGCTAACATCAGTGTAAATGTTCAGGGTTTTATGTTGTTAAGAAAATGTGTTTGAGGGATCACATGATATTGAACGTGAATGAAATTTCCCAAAAAACTAGTGCATTGTGGGTCGATTAAAAACACCCTCTGGTTTTGGAGATAAAAATTACTCAAAAGTTTTTAATTTTAATATTCGGGTTTTTTTTTATTTAATTGACCCAAAAAATAAAAATACCTTGCATGCATCGAACGGTATATTTACATAATACAATTTATATCTGATTTGAATCAAACACCTGTAGATAATATCTATCGCTCCTCTAACAACCCTGGCTTGATAGCTTAGTTGGCAAGAGCGCCGTTCTGGTAATACGGAGGTCGCCGGTTCGAATCCAGCCAATCGCCCTTGTTTTTTTTTTTTACACTCATGTGCGCTGCTGCCAGAGAAAGATTAATAAATATACATCCTTGTCCACCTGGAGAACTATGTAGTTAAAATGCCAGGTGTATAATTGTTTTAAAATATATAGCAATTTATTCGGTTGATCATAAGGGTTCGAAAAAGGTATAGTTTGCCATATCTACTATCTATTATTTTAGTACAATACGCCCAAGACAATTCAAGGTCATCATTTACAGAATAGATCGATTTTGTTGAAACTGGTTTTAAATCGTTCTTTGGGTTGTACTAAATAAGAAAATGTATTTAGATTATGTGTTTCACCTTTCAAAGTAATACTTACAGATATGGCAACTGATCTCCACTAGATCCTGTGGAGTGGACCCGGCCATATTTGCCGTTCATAATTATATATCATGATTGTAGTGATTGGAGCCATGTGATAGTATACAAATATAGACTGCTCATGAGGGAGATGGTGAGAAACATTGCCCCGAGATGATCTTGAGACCAAGGGACTACTATTTTAGTAAATAGTAGGCCCGCGGTCTCAAGATCATCACGGGGCAATATTTCTCACCATATCCCGAATAAAGAGCAGTCTATATTTGTTTTATACACCTCATGCATATATTTTGGAATTCTGCAACTTTTCCACATTCGCTGCGACCCGTTTGTTGCTTCAAATACTGCTCAAATACTAATTGCAAACTTTACTTGCTTGTATTAGCGCTATCACCTTGTTGTAGAATTGTGAATAGATTCCCATCATTCAGTTACAAGCTGAAATCAGGGTTTATAGTAGAGGCGTAATATGACACATGTCATATACAACCTTGAAAAAAATTCTAATAAAAGGACTCTTTGTATATTCTGGTAGGCCTATATATGAATAATTACCAAAAATTTGTCCCGACTTCTAGTTGCTGCGTTGGTCAGATAATCAAGGTCAAAGGTCAACGACCTTTATACGGCCTATGTTGGATTATAACTGCTCATCCAATTGGCCTAGAAGCAAAAAATGGTGTCTATACCCATGTATTACTATGTTTTAGGCTAAATAGTAATTACTCTCTATTTTGTAAAGCGCTTTGACCTTGTTTTGAGAAGGCGCTATATCAAATGCCGTTTGTATTGTATTGTATTTTGGGGGTCAATAAACACAATAAAAATAGTCTTGAGGCTTACAAATGAACTCATCATTATCTTTCAGCGTAGAAAGCACTTTTAATCACAATTTTTCCACGTTTTTTCAACATAAATTAACCAATTTGTACAAGTATCAAATAAACCAAAACACTGACCATAATCTATAATGAAAACAGCCAAAATACTATTGTAAAATCAGTGGATATCGATGATAACTAATTAACCATGACCTTTATAAGGCATGTGATGGGTCATAACTGCTCAGCCAATTTGCCTAGAAGCAAAAAGGTGGTGTCTATACCCATGGTTTTGGCATAGAAAGCACTTTTAATCCGAATTTTTACAATTTTTTCTCAACGTAAATTAGCCAAATCGTCAGTCTGTACAAATATTAAACAACAATATTTGACCTTAATATATATAATAATGAAAACAGCTACAACATTATTGTCAACTCAGTGAATAATGTTCTTGAACAGATGCCTCGACACTGATGAGTCGGTGTGATTGTAATAGATGTGGAACTAGTGCTAGACAGTTGGATAAATATTCATTTGGTATTATTAAAAACTCATTACCATGCAAATGAGCCAACCGAAATAGTTGGGACATGGCACGCACCAGAATAATCACGGAGCTAATCAATTCGCCTTCGCGCAAATGTTTCTCTCTCTGGACAAACAAGAAAAACCTCGACCAAACCTTCCAGACGACCCTTCTTGTAGGCGGAGACAAATACAGTGCGTGGGCGCCATAAAGTCGTAGAAGGTAGGTATCATACCAAGTGTATGCCCTCTCACTCCTGCGGGGAAATACACTTATAGTGCTCGCTTCCTTTCAACAAAACCTTACTTTTACACAGAATCCCACGCGTGGATAAGGGGCGGAAGAAGGTCGCAGACGGTAGCCAACGCCAACGCCCCATCCATAGTCGCCTAATGCTCCTGGGTAAAGATGCTAGGTCGATCAGCAAAGAGGGTTTGGACGGCGACACCCCTCTATGCTTGACTAACACATGCATCAAATAGACTGGTTGGAAGGTGAAGGAGAACTCCACCGACATTGCTACAAAAGTCTGGGATGAAGGCCTATTTATAGAATGCCCAGGAAGGAAGGTGAGCTCGAACATCATATTGACCCTAACCAAGAAGGCAGTCAACCAATCATGGTGTTTTGTGTGCATTTCAGATGGTTGAGGAAATCCGGCTGCCTCAATGTGTTCCTTGCTGCAGGTTTCTCTGAGCTGTTTGCAACCCCGGTCTGCAACTATGGTGATAACGTGGACAGCCAGAAACACCGGTTTCGCGGGTAAAAGCACAAGAGTCTGATTCTTGGCCAAAAAAGCACTGCTAGAAGCATGAGACCTCCTTGCGGCTACAAGGCGGTGGTGGGCCTCGTCCGTAGAACAAGCCATGTATATCCGACCCCATGTTGCACACAAGCCACAGCCACAAGCCTCAGCCACTAGGAAGTTCCAGAAGATTAAGACTTGCGGTTGGGTTTAAACTGTTCCGACAATAAGAATTGCAAGACCAACTGCAAATCCCAATCCGGAAAAGCTACGAACCGGGGACGTCCGTAAACATACCATTCACAGATTGGACAAGAGGGACTGCAAAACGTCCATGCCTCACCGAGACCATTTACAGGTGCTGGCCTGGGGTCAGGGGCGGAATTAAGCGAAAAGGGCCCTGTCAAGCAGTTTAAGGTGGGGGGTTCGAGTGTCGCGAGAGCGACGAAATGTCCCACTTTAGTGCGGACTAGAGGGTGTCTGCATGACGGGGCCTGAGAGCAATTTTTTAGGGGCCCCTATCAGACGGCTGCTGACACAGCTGACTCTTAAATCCGCCACTGCTGGGCTGTTCTGTAAAAAGAACACCTCGGACGTCAGGAACTAAAGTTAAAACCATCCTGAAAGACATCCCTTGCGGAAATTGCCAACCCACTGGTCTGACGGGTCTCAGTTATTTACATGGTTCGAACTTTCTAGCGGCAACACCATGCATGGTAATCATATGATGCTCTAGTGAGTTTGCCTGAACAGTGAGCATGGCAGCTGTTATAAAGTCCACTTCAGTACACAGTCTGCAGAAATGAACCAGGCAGGTTTCGAAGCATGGATGGTGCACTCTGGGACGAAAGCGTCGGCTGGAGAGGACCTCTTACCACGTGCCCTCCCTTTGGAAGAGGATAGGACTCTTCCCTTACAAGAACATTAGCGGCCTGGGAAACCACAGCTGCCGTGGCATAAGTGAGCTACCAGCAGGGACAGGCAGTCTCGAGACCCCCCCACCCCCCCCCCCCCACCCCCCCCCCCCCCCCCCCCACACCCACCCACCCACCCCACACACCCCCCCACCCCCCCCCCCCCCCCCCCCCCCCCCCCCACCCCCCCCCCCCCCACCACCCCCCCCCCCCCCCCCCCCCCCCCCCCCCCCCCCCCCCCCCCCCACCCCCACCCCCCCCCCCACCCCCCCCCCCCCCCCCCCCCACCCCCCGGAGCCAGAGTCCGAGGTCTTTTGGGATCATGGCAACCTGGAGAAGCTATGATCAAGCAAGACTATCAATCCTGACCGGTCCGCTGCCATGACATCCGTTTGACTGCCCGGGATCGGTTCCAAGAGTAGGCCCCTAATTATGCCACCACATCTACGACACGATCTCAATGACTGCAGGCGACACCACATCCCGGGTGGACGGTCCACATCTGAAATGTGCGGCAAGCTGCAAGGTAGAGCTGACACTCAACCGACGTCCTCTGACGTTTAGCTGTGTGGATATAGGGGACCTCCTGGGAGACTGTTTCTGATTCCGTAAACCTTGCCCACTCCCGGAAACACGGGGGGGGGGGCGATCAGCCCGATGTCCCAATCTCGGCATCACCCGATAGACGAAGTATCTCCCTGCATAGGCTGGGGTGATTACACCCACTTCCATTGTTTATATTTCACCACCTTCATATTATCGCAGCGGACAAAACAGTTACACGCCCTGACCCGGGGACCATGACCCGCATGAAGAGAGACGGCGAACATGCGAGGACCTGTTACGTGGTGACAAGCACACAGAGGTTGGTCAGCGGCCTGCCCCCGAAGAGATGGGAGGTGAGCCCACCCCCCCCTGAAAGTAACAAAACCTTGGTATATTACACTTCATTTGTGCTTTTAAACCAAATTGTTGAGGAGTTAGATCCAATTTGATATGCCTTATAAAGGTCATGCCCTTTGACCTCGAATAAACTTGACCAACGCAGCTGCCAGAAGGCCGACAAATTTGTTAGGGTTAATATTCACATATAGGACCTACGAGAATATACCAACAAGTCCTTTATTAGATTTTCAAGGTGAATCGGCATTGGCTTCTACTATTACAGCTGAATTCATCAGTCTGAGCAGACGAATCCGCGGCCGAGGTGTAAACTTTGGGTCTGCCATGAGTTGTGTTGGATGAGTTTACAGTCTCTTCCACATACTGATTCTTCGAAATAAAGTGTATTGGTGTACGTATTAAAATTAATTATTCTGGTAAGAGAGTGTATGGCCAACTGTTGCCATGGGAGAGTAAGAGTTCCGGGGGTATTATCCCACGGGGATAGTCAGTTTTTGTTTATAGGCTTCGCAAATTAAAACATGGAAATGGTAGAATAACCATATCATGTTGATTCCAGTTTTAACCAGATGACAGACAATATATAAGCAAGAGGTGTATAATATAAAATATTAACTGACTATAAGTGTGCTGGTTGAAATATCATCACAGTGAAGATGTAGAGTCCATTCCACGAGCCGATTACGGCGAGTGGAATGGGAACATAAGCTGTCACTTAGTGATGATTTTCTACCATCACACGAATTTAAGGCAGTTAATATTGGGTTTATATCAACTCATACATAAATTCTATAACTTAAAAATTATATTAACTTCACATTTCATCGTCACCACTGAGTTTTTCCATTAAAACCTGAAAACAGTTGTTAGGTTCACCCTATACACACAATTCGGCGGTCGAAGGTAGACGCATGGTATTTGGCGCAGTGCAGTGATAGCAAAAAACTACTCACACGGGAAGCGGTGATGGTAAATTCTATCAAACGGTAATAAACCAATGAAAACTGCTTGAATTTATGTATGAGTGATATAATTTTACTATCACATGGCTTGAAATGGAAACCAAAATGGATATCATGATATAAAACACCCCCTAGTGATGCATATATTGTTGTATATAGTAAAAATTATATCATTATTCAAATTTGACTGTAAATTTCACTCGGCTTCTCCTTGTGAAATAGAAAGTCCAAATTTGACATCATGACAATATTTTTACATCACACTATCAGGCATTGCAAATTATAAATGTATACTATCATAAAATCATAGACAAAGCGACTGTATATTTTCGCGTGTTCAGTAGCGAAGCGTTTAAAACGCAACCGATCAATCTGAATTTACCCCAATGTGACATTCAACTGTTTACCTTCATAATGCTCGAACTATAAAACCTCAGTGGGCAAACTATAGTTTGAATCCTTTGAACATGATCAGCTATACTTTAAAACACAGTTGACTCTCTTGTTATTTTAGACAAAATGAAAAACGTGATCTGTGGATTTTTATACAATTTTGATTTAGAAAAAAAAAATGGTTGGCAAAATTGTATATGAATTTTTCACACAAATCAGGGTCTACCTGGTACATCTGGATAAAGGTTGGACAAATAGGTATTTGAGTGGTAAAAACGACAATGTTTCTTTTTTCAATCGCAGGTTTCTCAGCAGACGCAGTAAATAAGAGATTGGTCCCCGTGTTTGTTCTCATAATGTCTGGCTACTCTCAAGTATTGGTATCATTATTTGCGCATGCGCTACAAGTGTACGTATGCTACTCCTTGGACTGGGCTTTTCAGGTAAGAAATCGTATAGTGTACTTTGTGCATTCTTGAGACGCCAAATGAAGTGAAATTTTAGCCTAAGCTAAGGCCTCGGGTCAGTCCGAGTCCTGATTAATAAAGCCATGAGTGAAAAAAGGTTAACTTGTAAGATTCCAAACGTTTCATAATAGTGCTTGGGCCACGAGGGGATATTTGACATATGGGTACCATATAGAGTGGCAAAACGAGAGTGCTACCAACTTGTTAAAACTCTTCAACTTAAATAATTTCTGCATGATAGACTTTCCAAAGTAGTAGCTTAAGCCTGCTAATTTGCATAAACAAAATGGCCGCCATTCAAGTTGCTCCATAACTGGTTTCAGCCATACCATGTCTTGTAGAAGGATAATTTTGGTTAAAAAAATGTTAACATGAGATGTTTGATAATGGACAACCACCAGAAGTCAAATACATACATTCTTAATTAAACCTAATTTGCATAAATCCAAAATGGCCGCCATTTTCGTAAATTTTGAGAATAATTTGACTTCAACATTCAAGGTATCATATGGATGAACTTTACACTACTCTAAAGTTTATAATTACACTATTGCTCAAATATAACTATAAACATGTATGTATGCAAGACTTCCAAGGTGACAACTTAAGCAAGTAAATTTGAATAAACAAAATGGCCTCCATTGAAATTGCGCCAGTTTCGGCTAGTTTCGGCTATATCCAGACTCGTTGAAGAAATATTTAGGTTCAAAACTGCTAAAATGAGGTGTTTGATTAAAAACAATCAAAATAAATTCATGGCCATCTATTTTAATAAACCTTATTTGCATAATAAATAACCGCCATTGTTACCCAACATTTCAGCACTTAGGTCGCTTTTTAAATGGTGGCCAGTTTTCAATCATGGGCAGTTTAAGTGTTAATCTATTGCACTTGCAATTCATATGTCTAATCCCTAACGACCTTTAAAACCACCCGGACAAAAAATCATAGAGTGGACCCTTTCCTTGGGTTTATGGGAAATTGCTCCTAGATCTGACAACAAAGAATACTACTACCTCACTTTATATAGTTTTAAACCACTTATTTTTCATACAGAATATCTGATGATCCATTCTTGCACTACAATTATAGTGTGTTTCAGTAGTTTTTTCAATATTTTATGCACATTTTGCCCATGAATCACCATTTTTGCCAGTCATTAGCAATATCACCATCAATCTGTTATCTAGTAACACAATACATACATACCGCTATTATACATAACTATTGACCAACTCACAAAGTCTCATTCAAGTATTTGCCAACTCTATCCTCTGAGACTACGCCACCATATAGCGATTTGGTAACTTGTAAAACAGGATGTTCTTTGTTCAGCGAGCGAGCGAAAGAAGAGCTGATGAAGGTAGGCGCAAGACTTGGACTACACAAGGGAGGTGTGTCGCCACCGCCTCCTGTTCAACATCTATACCAAGACCAACGAGGAGGCAGGAACCTGTCGTGTTATCTATGCCCAGACGATCTTGGAATTAGACAGCCCACAAGATGCAGACTTAACAAGTTGAGAGAGACTCTCAAAGCTTTGGATGAAATCCTAATTACACGAGGAAAACCACCTACGTGCAAATCCGTCCAAGACACAGGCGGTGTGCTTTACCATCTACGACAACCGTGGCGCAAAACGCAGCTGCTTAAAGTAACCTGTCTGGAACCCCCTCGAGCACTGCGCTGTACCCTGTCTACCTAGGAGTTGGGACGCAACTCTTTCTTATAAGACCCACATCAGAAGACGAAGAGTAAAGTATGCTCACGCCCCCCCCCCCCATAACATCAACGGAGAGAACTTACATCCCTCGCAGTAATGCTGTATCTATGTGTGAAGAACTATGTCCGGACAGAGACCTGCTGCCAACCGCCTTAATCCAGACACAGTTCTGAGCAAAGTCCAAACCGGCGAATCTTCTTCTCAAGCCAGTTTAAGGGAGTAACATCTACTGGATTGAACCTGGTGAGAATCTTCACCTGGAGCTGCATCCCATTGAGGGATGAGCCTGTCTGCTGAATGGGATGGCTCAAATTAAATTGAGAACCAGAATTGGCCGAGTTTAAGTTCCTGCAGAAGCAGTGAGTATTTTTTGTGTTTTTTTTTTTACCTGGAAGGCAGATATGGAACTACTGTGTTGTGGAACAGCACAACAGACAATGGAAAATCTCTTGGCTGCCCATTGTTGGAGGAACAATGCCCTGTATGGGAAAGATCAACCATGGCAATAAACTTGGATCAGCATAAAATGTCCTTCCCTGCCGGCTTATTCATTAGATGTCATTCGTCCAACACCAACGGAGAACGTATACACTTTTAGCAGGAATGCCCCTCAGACATCTTTCATAGTGTAGCGAGCATGCAAGAGTAGCTTCTAAGTATCTAATGTGAAGCAACCTATGTCGGACAGAGACCAGCTGCACCCACCTTAATTCCAGGGAGAGTTTCTTAGGCAAAGTTCAACCTCTTGAATAAGTCGCAAGGGGCTAAGAGAGTTGCAATGTGGAAAGAAAAGAACAGACTGCTATCAACCAAGTAAATCATGGATTGAAGTGATGAGCATCTTCTACCTGCAGCTGACTCCTCACGAGCTGAATGGCGATGTCAACAGTTGAGAACTGGAATCAGCCGATCTAAGGTTGCTTTGCAGAAGTGGGCTACCTGGAAGCAGAAGGACACTAACTGTGGTTGTTGGAACAGCAACACAGACATGGAACATCGTCTCTGCATGAAGGTCAGACAGTTCTCAATTGAGGAAGCTGGCCAAGTTGTCACGTCTTTCATGGGTGATCTCGTTCAAGACATGTGAACTTTTGAATGTTTTAAAACATGGGATTTGAGGAGCTTTTTCCAGAACATTGCCTAGCCAAATGCGCTGACAGAGTCAAATCAATTACTGTATATGAATGTATGCCTTTGAGTACCTTGTCTTGTTTGAGTCCAATGTCATAAACATATTGCAGCTGAATGTCATTGTGAAGGCCAGGCGGAGGAGCAGTTCAACTGATTCAAAATTGGGTGCAGTATGGTTTGTGCAGAAAAAAGGGGCTGGGGTGGTCTCTCTGGCGAGCTTTTTTAGAGCTCGTACTTCCTCGAGGCCAAATGAACAAATCTCTACAAGCGAATCTATATTATATCTCTCTCTCTCCCCGCTCCCCCTCTCGCGCCCACCTCTCTCCCTCTCTCTCCCACACCCTCTCGCTCAGCTGTTGCTTACGGTGATGAACTTCTTTGCAAACTTCCAAAGAGTTCATGTTGTGATGTAGCTCAACTTCAAACTTCTTCAACTTCTTTTTATTTCCACAAAATGCCACAAAAGTACAATAATGTATATTTACAAGACGTTTTTTAACATTTAATCAGGCATGTGGAGGGAAAAAGGGTAAAAGCCAAAGGCCTGTAAATCCAGCTCACCTTAGATGCTTAGAATCTAATTATCTAATAGTATATCTTTATAAGAAGATTTAAATATTTAACAGTTTTTGCATATTTTGAATTTGAAGGGATATGATCCAAATTTAACACCACAGTATCGAAGTGTTTCGCACATCCAAGTTTGTAAATTGAATCTGAAAATAAGAAAGAAGCATGTCTAGTATTATATGAATGATTATCAGAATTAGCGTAAACATGTATTTAAAGCATTAGGGAGTAAGTTTTCCAGAGTTTGGACCTAAAAGTACAACACGTTCTGAAAATCAATAAATCATTTCAATGCATATATTTCAGAACAGAGGACTTGGATGAAACATCTGTATTCACAAGTCCCCACTAAATCTCAAAGTACGCTTTGCAGTATGTGAATCTTCTTTTTATCAACTGTACCAGCACTTCCCCAAACTGTTATCCATACTTAACTATCAGGGAGAATTAAAGTATTATACAAATTAATGTACACATGCAGAAGGAAGTGTCACTTTGCAGTACCACCAATACTTCTGAACCCATTTTTTGCTCAATTATATCATGCTCTTTACAAGAAAGAGGTTGGTCAATTACAATCCAAGAAAATTCACTGAATCAACTTGATTTATTTTATATAATCTATGTAATTTTATTTAATCATTAATTGGTGGTTTTTGATGGTTCCAAAAAGCATATAGTGGTTTTATTTAGATTTAATGAATTATTGATGAAACCCGTATTTAATTTGCCAATTCCACCTTCATAAGTTCATTCACAAATCGAAACATTCTGATTTGAGTAAATGCATATTAGCATTGCATAAAAGGAATAAAAATGGATAGATGAGCAGCATTTGGGATATTCATTACATAAATATGAACCTAAAGAGTCCAAGGAATAGAAACCTGAGGCATTCCCCAGTCAATAGATTGTTCTCTGGACTCCATAGAATTATTAATGTACATAATTGTTTCTATCTGTAAGATGGATAAATTTAAACCCAATTTAGCACAACAACTCTAAAGCGCATAAGTGAAAGCTTGCGAGCAAAATATCATGATTTATAGTATCAAATGATTTTGATAAATCTAAAAATGCCCCAGCTGTAATATTACCATAATTTGAAGGCTAAGTATTTTATCAACTATTCTGCAATTGCCATGAAGTATCATGCTTTGGTCCTAAACAAATTGATTTTTGAATAATACTTTGTTTGTTCATAAATGAACTACATCTGTAAATACAAGCTCGTTCAAGAATTTTAGAAAAAACCTACAATACAGCCATATGGTCTAAATTGTGAACGTATCTTTTCGTTATTTTTTATGAACAGGACAATTTGCTATTTTTAGTTATCTGCGAAACAGTTCCAGAATTGAAGTGACATATTGAAAATAATAGTAAGTGGTAGCTAATTCAGAAGCAATTCTTAAAGATTGCGGGTATTCCATAATATCCAGGATCTTTTTATTAGATTTAATTTAAGAATAACATCAATCATTTCATCTTCAGTAAAGTGTAAGACATAGTATCCTGGGACGGAGTAGAAAGAAAGGAAAGACAAATGGTTGCTCCAGGGGTGGGTATTTGGCAGTAATGATTGTGACCAATATTATAAAGCATTCATTGAAGTGTTCAGAATTTGTACTGGCTCGTTAACAATTTCCCATCATATTAAATTATCATAAGTATTTTTTTTATGTTATGTCAAAATATGTTTAAAATTTTCCCAGGTGCCTTAATTGCCTTTTCTTTGTCAAAATTTATATGCATAATAATCTTTTGGCGGTTCTTAACAGTTTATTACCCTATTTTAAAGGTTTGTATGGTTTTATTTGAGGTGAGGTTTTCCTAAGATATTGTTTAAAGTGCCTTTTTTTTATTGATTAATTTACCTAATTCTTTAGAAGCCATTGTGATTTAAAATTATTTTTTTCCTTTTTTCAGTTTTATGTTTTAGTGGTGGGACATGTTGAGCAATATTAAATATATCAATAATGCATTAAAGGTTCATTAACATACATGTTTGGACAGTACATTGTTCCAGTCAAATTTGGCGATGGCATTTTTGAGAGTTGAATATTAGTGATAGAATAATCCCTCATAGCAGTGGGATCAAAGGTTGATATTAATTCATTTTAATAGTGGAATAATGTAAAAAGTAGGAAAATTGACTCACTTATATCAATAATAGAACACCATAGTACATTTCCACATGATATAACTAAAAAATATTGTCATTAAAGGTTGCGTTGATATGTACCCTAATAGGTTTGAGTATTAATGGGCACTGACGAAGAGTATACCATGTTAATGAAATCATATATCTTTTCATGATCTTGAGAAGGTCAATATGTAATCACCAAGCAAATAGAGTACTGTTTTTCAATAATATATTGTATTATATATAAATTCTAAGTGTATGATTAAATCTTTGATTGAAGTATGCTGGTGTTTATATATAATGCCAACAATTATATTTTTATGATTTTCTCGATTCTATCTCAATAAAACATGTTTCGCAAGATTCATTTGAATTGTTAAATCAGTTCTTAAGGTAGATTTTATATTGTCTGAGATGTAAATACCTACACACCAAACTAGGATCTATTCTATTGTATACTTCAAAAAATTTATCCTCAAGGATATAGTTGAAAGGGGTGTGTCTTTAAACCCAAGTTTGCTATCCATTATGGTAAATGTGTGATTAATTAGACTCAGATATCTGTCAATATATTCAAATTTTCTTGGCAAACTACGAATATTAAAATTAAGGTATGGAGGAATCAACATCTGCATTAAGAAGTTTTCATGAAGGTGTATGTGTGTATGATATTGCAGTTATTCAGTTATATCTATACTAAAGTACAAATCATCCTCATTTAACCTTAAGGGATTAAAATAAAGGTCTTCATAATTTAACGTGTGTGTACTATATGATGCGAATGGTTGTACTGTGAGTAGTAGGGTGTCTTTCAGGGCTATCCATCATCTTCATCTATAATACTGTATGAAAATCAAAAAACATTGATTTCATTGGTAATGTTAAAATTGGTTACACTTAAATCTACACTAGTATATTTACATTTAAGCCACATAAGTAGCAGCTTGCTCATTTAAAGAGGATAGGTAAGATCACAGTCTGTTTCAGTAGTTATGTTGCAGGAAGATTCATTCTCCATGTAGGGTAAACATCAGTGCTACTCACTTAGATTACAACTAGTGGGCCCGGCCTTGTTGTTTAGATGTACATGATCCAGTACAAATCATGCCTTATTACACCTTTGAGACACAAAACGAGGGCCAATGGTCAGCAAAAGACACTCGAGGACTAACAAGGAAGTTTCCATTAAAGCCGATTTAGTTTAACCAGATACCTCATTGCCCAGTTACTCTCATTAATAGGCGACTAGACGGGGAAGAACGCCAGAAATTGATGACTATGGGCAGAAGGAAACTGAGAAGTGTTGTTTCAATTAAGCTTTGTTTGTGTGGCAGTCCTCAGCAGTTTCACGTGTGGTGTTGTTAGTCCATGCCTGGAGAATGAATAGTCCGGCTTCTCATTATCACAGTCCTCACCATTTCTATGAACAAATATTTGCCCCACTCTGGGCAAAGGACTTTGTGGGTCTTGTGCGATGTTTTGAAAACGCTTGCATGAGGCGTTTCATATTGAGTTAATAAAATCAAAATCTGAGAGTAGCCTGTTTTGGATCCTGTGCTGGCAGTTTTGAGTCATGACAGTTGATGAGATTCTGTGCAGGCTGAATTGGAACACCCAAACGATTGGGTTATGTGTCTGTGAATTTCCCACATTTTTGTTTGGAGTTTCTTTCTTGTGGTGTTAGTGTTGGAGTGGCCAGTTCAAGTGGCGGTGCAGATGGAGAAATACTAGGGGGGATGGTGTCTCATAGGGCGTCTTAGGTAGTGGAGCAGATGGAGGCGGTGTATCTTCATCTTGAAAGGCTTGGAAACTGTGTACATTTCACAGAAGTGGTAGGAACTACATTTCTAGTGGAAGGAAGTATGCCTTGCTGGACAAAGCTTGCTGGTAGTGTCCAGTCTAGACTATTTAGTCTGTGTTTGGGCCAGTGTTTCGGTCACAAAGTTCGCGATAGGAGATGCGGAGTTGAGTGAAGTGAACCTCTCAAGGTCGGAGCTCTTTAATTTCTGTTTTGAGGGACCTAGTAATTTTAAGGTGCTGGATTTCTTCTCTAAGCTTTAGTTCTGTATCGCCACTTTTAACTCTGTTGAGTAGGACAGACTTTGTGAGCAGTACCGACTTGGATAGCCTGTGAGCTGTTTCATCTGATGTGTTTGTATGGAAAACACTCTAGCTGCAGTCAAGGATGTTGGGAGGTCCAGATCAAAATTTGGGAGGGAGGATGACATTGAGAGTGCTACAGCTGGTGTTGAAGTAGCACATGTATCCTATGGAAACTCCAGTATAGTGTGCTTGTTTATGACAGGGGATGCTAAGCCGGGCCTGTCATCAGTGAAGGAACGTCAATGATGGGTGAGGAAACAGGTGATGGAGGGCCAGTCTGTGTGGGGTCAAAATTGTAGTCCTTGAGTGTAGGAGCAAGCCAGGAAGTGGTAGGTAGAAACTGAGGAAATGTGTAGCTAGCCTAGCCGATAGGTCACCATCAAAGATGAGAAACAACTTGCGGGTACTAATGTTTAGAGGCAATACAAGAAAGACAAAAAATGAATATGACTGCTTCCTCATGGAGAATGCCTAACCCTTAAGCAGATGAGGGCAAACGTATGGTGCCTTAGAAGCCTCTCCAGACACTTCAAGCCCCAATTGGTCATGGATGGATTGTACGTGCAGATGATAATTTGATCATCATGTGGATGAATGGCAACCTGCTGTAGACGTTGTTTTAGAGTTCTTACCCTGCAATAATGCCCAAGGAGTGTGCAAGTGCCTAGACTGTATGTATGGTAAATGGTGAGGTTCTGTACAGATTGTGCAAGGTATCGACATGTGAAAACATGAAAAGGTGAGAGTCATTATATGCGAGAGTTCTGAATGATTATGAGGACGAGAGAGACGGATATTAAAGGAGGCAAATACAGAGGACTAGATAGGCAAATACTTGTAATGAAAACTTGTGAAATGGTGAAATGAGTTAGGTATCATGCGTTGGTAAGATTAATGGTTGTATGGTAAAAATATGCATTGCATCTCAAAATTTAGTGAAATTAATACTTGAAAAGCACGTATAGTCTAGGAATGGATCCTCAAATATTATATATGAAAATTAAGATGCCTTTAAACTATGTAATAGACCATTATCTGCGTGTAACATTAACACTTTAAAACTCCCAATGATTCTCAAGTGGATACATTCAAAAAGCAACGCAAGTACAGAAATGCTAATTTGGCAAAATGGCCGACGTTTGGGATTATGCAAATAGAATGTATTCAAATGGATGGCTATGATCATTTTGGTTGTGGTTAATCAACACCTCATTTCAGCAGTTGTGAACCATAAGATTTTATTATGAGCCGGATATGGCCCGCAACTAGTTGTATGGCGCAATTCAATGGTGGACATTTGTTTATGCAAATAATTAGCATGTCCAAGGTGTACACCTTGAAAGTCCCTTGCATACAGAATGATTATTAATTATACTAGTGGCCAGTGTAATGTAAACTTAATGTGTTGGAAGAATTCATTCCCGGTAATACATTGGACCAAATGACTATTAAAGTAAAATTATGCTCAAAATTACGAAAATGCGGCCAGTTTGGATTCTGCAAATTGATTAATGAAAAATGCATGGATTTTGAGTTCTGGTGGTTGTCCGTTCGTTAAACAAAACACCTCGTGTAGGATGATTTTTCCTAAAAAAAATCTTCTACAAGACAGGATATGCCCCCGCAACTAATTATGACGAATTTACAAAGGCGGCATTTGTTATGCAAATTGTTATGCTTAGGTTGTCCACTTCAAGTCTTGTATAAGACATGGTTTATGTCATAACTTGAAGAATGACTGTTAAAGTCAATTATGCTCAAAATTTATTAAAAATGGCGGCCATTTGGATTTATGCAGATTAGGTTTAAGGAAAAATGTATGGATCTGAGTTCTGGTGATTGTCCATGCAACACGTCATGTTAGATTTATCCACTAAAAGATCCGTTCTAAAAGACAACATATGGTTAAAAAACTAGTTATGGAGCAATTACAATGGCGGCCATTTTGTTATGCAAATTAGCAGCGGAAAGCACTACTTGTAATGTCTATCATGGCAAAATTATTTATAGACTGGTTGTTTCGGAATAAGGGATAGTACACTCGCTTGGCCTCCTGATTGACCGACCAACCTATGTGTGGCCCAAGGACTATAACAATTGCAAACCATTTAGGCCTGGCGGGGATGTGTTAATATGCTCTAAAGTTCGACAAAGGACACTCGACAGTCCCGATAGCTGTGTAGGCAGTACGGTTGGTTGCATGTAGAACATTAATGGGACGGTCATGGCATTCCTGGTAGCCGAAGGGATATATTTGCGAGACTATTTATACCATTAATACCACAATATGACACATCGGACCCATCAAGACACATAGCGCCGAGTATTAGACCACGAGGTAACATTCAACTAGAAGCAAAAATAACATATTTGGTAAACTAAAAGAGCAAGTATTATTGTTAGACATGTGCTTATCTTGCTCAAAGTCACATCGTAACGTCATACTGGAAATTTAATGATGAAATAAGAATGTGATTTTTAATAATATTTTAAAACATGAACGTTGATACGGTTTTACTTCCATTTTTTATGTAACCGAAAAGGTTACACGGTTTCAACTTGAAACATGCTTTTACTAAAAAGATTAGAAGTTCGAACTTTCAATTTGATTACCCGTTATAGTGGAAAATAATAGGAATACCACACAAGATTGGGCTGAAAAGAAAAAAAAAGGATTAGGTTTCGATCGACCTTCTGGCAGTTTCGTTCATTTCCTGCGTCACCAATATAATCGTTAGTTTAAAAGTACTTTTATAGGGTTCGTTAATAACATATATGTACGATTTTAAATATTAAATCATGAGGCAGTTCCTTCAGGTTGGAACCATAGCTATTTCTAGGATTGTTCCGTGTCCCTGTAACTTTCTATTTCCAGGTTACAGATCAAATATCATACGAAGTTATGACATGCCCCTATAAGAAGGTAATATTTCTTCTTTGAATTACTGTCTTCATGTCATTGTAAGCGAGATATTTACAGAAATATCCGAATTTATTGGTTGAAACACAAGGTACAGTTTTGAATGTAGATCCAAGTGGTAGTGTTGGGTTCCTGAAGTTGAGGTTGATGGTCATCATTGCTTTCATCTTCACCTATCTTCCTTTTCTGGCTGATTGGGTAAATAAAATCAATTGTTTTGTTTGTTTTTTTTCTGCGTTTACTCACATGCATAGGGTGGCACCTCTATTCTTTGATGATATTTGAAGGGCAAGTTGCCTGGTGTTAGGCGACCTCCCCCGATAGGGATGGGTTTATACTCATTGGTGCACTTGCTTGGTGGATTTAGCCTTATAATCGGCCTCTTTGACCAGCTTTATTTTTTTTTTTACTCAAATCGCGGACACACAACACTGCGCGTACTTCTAATAATCCGAATCTAGTTACATCGCAAGCCCCGGTGCCTCGGAGGTGATAACAAAAGTGGTCTACTTTCATGATTCGAGGCCGTTGAAACCCTTAAGGACCATTTTATATACGGAGGGTAGGACGCGGACCCCCCCCCCCCCAGCGACTTACCTAACCAACTTTCCGTTTTAGCCCTTGTTTTTATTGGTCCCTATAACCTGGGAGAATGTTAACAAAATAAATTTTCCCGGCCTACTCTGGCGATCATCAAGATGGCGTCAAAAGTGGCCGCCAAATAAGGCAAATTAAAGAAAATGGGTATCGTTAATATCCAAAACATGTAATAAATTCATAAAATAATGTTCGATTATAGATAACAGGGTCATTGGGCATTAATAATCCTGTTCTTTGAAGTTGTTACCATAGCTACAAAATCAAGATGGCTGCCCAAAATGGCCGCCAAATAGGCAAAATTAAGAAGATAATCAGGTATTTAATATCAAATCGAAGTATAAGTGCATAAAAGTAAGGTTAAGAGCATGAGCGACTGGTTATTGGCATTTAAATTCTAGTATTTGAGTTTTTCACCATGTCTATAGAAATCCAAGATGCGCCCAAAATGGCCGCCAAGAATAGGCAAAATAAGAAAAATTGGGTATTTTAATATCAAAAAATGTACAATTGGTTAAAAGTTCCTATTTAGAAACAGTTCTGGTCATTGTTCATTTAAATTCAGTATATGGATTTTTTGCCATTATGTAAAATCAGGATGGCGCCCAAAATGGCGCCTTGCCCAACTAGGCAAAATTAAAGAAAAGAAAATGAAGTATTAATATTCGAAAAACAGGTAATAATTTGGGAAATTAAAATTTAGATAGACTCGTTTGTGTTTGGTCTTGGCATTTAATTTCTAGTATTTTATTGACCATATATGAAAATCTGAACGGCCCAAGCCACACCAAAAAGGCTTGCAAAGATGAGGTATGTCTCAAAGGACACCTACTCTATCTACCTTACTCTCCCCGCGACCTTTTCTGAACCAGAAGCCACTGAGAAAGCTCAGGCGGTGGACTCAAAGCCAGGAAGGTATCCTAGGATAGGTGAATCCTTAAAAGCTAGATAACCAACTACCCTAAGCAAAATACATTATAATTTGCAACAAAGAAAAAAGAGGCGGCTCCTACAAACGCTACTGCGTGTCCAGATGTTACCCTTTGACCGCAGAGAGGGCCACAATAGCCATCTGCCCAACATTGCCCATAAACATCTTCGGGTAACACGTTTGGAACATTGTGGGAGTCGATCAACCGGCAGCATCCATTAGACAAGAAAGCCCCGAAGAAAGCCCCAGAAGTAGATTGGGAATGGGTCTTCATGAAGACATGGGGAAGTAGTCATCCGATTCTTGAATTTTGCGCAAGCAATCGGATGCATTGGTCCAGCGGTAAGGTGCCACTGTAAAAACAGGTCTAAAGGCTTCTCTGACTTTTTTTTAATAAACTGCTTGATGTCCTCTGATTTCCAGTACATGTTTAAGTTACAATTTAAGAGCCATAGCTCCCAGACACTGACTCTGCAAAGCTTCCCTGACCACTGATACAAGACTGGGGAGAAAACAGGTTTGAGGGAAGATAGATAAGGTTTGTATTTTCGCTAAAAACAACAACCCGGGGCAAGAGGTAACCCATGCCTTTCCTTCCTGTAAAACAGAGGTGGGCTTCTTCAATTAGAAGGGTCTTGAACCTCCTGGAAACACTCGGGACCACGGCCACCGGCAACAAAAAAACCTTCATCTTGGCCAAGGTCCAAGGTATTGGTGGTATGAGCTCGACAAGGGCCTTTAAAGTCCTCTGAGAAAGGGGTTGGAGCCCGTAGGAGAGGGACCAATGTGGAACACAACCAAATACCCGGATCCCTTCCGCAACATTACTTTAATGGGGAAGAGAGGGCCACACTCAATGAAACTGTCATACCATCTCTGAAACGCATGGTGGACAGTGGCCAATCGACAGTTCTAAACACCTTGGGGGTCTTATAAAGAGCGCCCTCAAACTGTTATACGGCTAGGTGTTGCCAGTGGATAACCTACTGCGTCCGAAGCAACCCACAGGCCGATGCAGAATGTCCATGTCGAGGAAACTGCTGCGCCAGCTTGTGTCACATAGGGCCACAAGCCGCACCAAGATGTTTTGACTCGAACATCCTTTTCAAGTACCTCGGGGGATCCATAGCCACTGGCTGAAATACGTAACCTATTTATGTTTGACCAATCCGCAGTCATTGCCGTACCGTCCTCTGCTTTCGCACCTCCCAGTTAAAGTATGTTGGATGTTAGATTATTCAAACGAGATGCAAACTGATCCACATGTGATGAGACACCCGAACATTAGAACCATGATAAGTATGAGGAACTAGAACCATGTCCAATCACAAATGAGGTGATTGCACCTGCGAGTTGATTCCCCGTTTCTTGCACCATAGCAGCAAGAGGAGCATTCCCAACCAGACTCCTCCGTCTACTTGTTCGCCCTCGTTCAGGTAGGATAAACGGTTCTGTGTTGCAGCGGAACTAAAGGTTGGCTGTGAATATGTTGTCTTAGTCAACGAAGTGTCAGAATCGCTGTCAATAGTTCCAGTCGTTGAGTTATGGTGGCCTGGGTTGTTTTCCACCTAGCCTGACAGTCAGTCTGAAAATATGCTCCCCATCCAAGCTTGACGATCTGTCGTACAGGTCATGGAGAGTGCCTGATGGGAAAGCATACGCCAAAGTAAGGTGGGCGGATGAATCCGCATTTGAAGGTCTACAATGAAGCTTCGAAGACCGAGATTTGGAGTAAAAGGATGAACCATGGGCAGTATAGAAGAGAAGGTTAAATTTGAATTCGCCTATGTAGGAAAGCCTAACCAAAGGGACCATGCCTATCAGAGGCTAGGCCCCCAGTCTCCAAAACTAAGCATAAAACGTGACGGGGACTGGATTGGGGCTAGGATCTCTCTGACACTGTGTCAATCTGGAAACTTGGTATTGTTGGTTACCCGACCTGTACGCAAGTCAGTGACACCTCCCAGAAACTCGGGGGGTGCTGGGAAACAAGTGTCAAATGGATAGGCATAGTTGATAACAAAAGCTGAAAGGCGTCCACCAATGGGCATAAACTTTCTGGACTTCACGTCTGAGGATTCTAACTATCGTGTAAAACGTAATGTATTATTTAACCAATTACTATGATTTAAGATGATGCGTACAAGGTGTGCAATTGGTACCTATTTTGGCACAATGTTTATTTTTACGATATGGCAAAAAAAAACATACTAGAAAAACCAATAAAGATCAGTCAACTATATCTAAATGTCACCAAGTATGTTGAAATTAAATACCTCATTTTCTTTATATTTTGCCATTCTGGTGGCAATTGGGTGCCATGCTTGGATTTTTAGAACATGGACAAAAAAATTCAATATACTAAATATAACAAAAACGTCAATTTAAAATGTCTAATATTTCTAAAAAAAATTTTATGAATATGTTTGATATTAAAATACGATTCTCTTAACTTGACTTCTTGGCGGCCATTTTGGGAGCCATCTGGATTTTTAGATAGGCGCAAAAAACTTCAAAAACTAGAATTAGATTCCAAGTGACCCAGGACAGCTATATTCTAACTTAATTTATGACTATACATGTTTTGATATAAAAATACCCAATTTTCGTTATTTTGCCTATTTTGTGAGGCCTATTTGGACGCCATATTGGAATATCGCCAGAGTGCCGGAAATTTATTGTTAACTCAAAAATGTTATAGGACCATAAACAAAGCTAAAACAGTTGGTTTGGCTAAGAGTCCTGGGGGGGGGGGGGTCCGCTGGGATACCATCCGTAGAAGATACTCGACTACTCTCACTTCAGGTAAAAGGAGCATTCTATGCCAGTGGAACGGCGGCGCGCCTATGGACTCATCATCCACAAAAATGACAGCCTCTAAAACTGTCCCCGTATCAAAATGCCGACTTGTGACGTAGCGTAGAGAGCCCAATTCCAGTTCTTTCTGAGGGAGGGAAGGCCTAGGCAGCCTTCCACCACCCTGCGCTCTTCCTAGCGTTATTAACAATTTCAGGGCAATCGACTTCAGCCCATACGGGTCTGTTACTAGTAACCAGATATCCTTGCGTGTTTTGTTGACAGGGTACAGAAATGGTTGATGAGTTGGACAGGCAGGATCTGCTGGCCTGCAATGGCCAAAATGATTAAATATCCTGTGGGGTAAAAAATCCCTTTTTTTGGTTCTCTCTCTCGCTTCTTATTCTGATTATAGACCTCATAAAAATCAAATTGAAATATTTACTTACCATTTGATATGCGACTCCTTGTACAAGCTCAAGAAGCATCTCTCCTCATTGTCGTTCGGAACGGCCATAACTTCTCCAGTCTCAAGTGTTTACATTCAGACCACCATGGTTAGTCTCTGGATAACGTTTCGTTTTGAAAACGGAGAATTCATTCATCCAAGTCTGTGCTTCTATTTCGAACTTGGAGCTAAATCAATGCTGGAAGTTCAGTAAGAGCCCGAACCACGGAATGTATTCCGCAGACATATACCATGGTATCCAAAAGCTGCTTTGGGGTTGTGTGGTCCCTGAAGAGACCGGATGCTGTTCTTCTTGATTGCCTTCCCGCGCCTTACGGAGGGGACCCGCATTTTCGGCGCCCAACGTTCAATTGTAGTTCCTGGCAATCGTGGTCAGTGATTATTGTAGTCATTTTATTCATCTCTAGATATTTCTGTATGCTAACTTACAGTTGGATTGTGTTGATAGTCCAGGATATTCTTCCATCTGTTCGTAATTCACAGAAACGGTTTAAAGGCAGACTTGTAATTTCATTTTGTCACGAGTACCAGAGACATGCTTATCAAGCTCATGCCATCTATATCTGCCCTCTGTTTCCACTCCTCCGTCCATTTAGCCAGTTCTAACTGTTGTTTGTTGGTCCAGTTTGCTTTGGATCTTGTTGATGCAGGCACCATTTTGTCACATTTTTGATATCTTCATCTGTTTTGGCCACAAACGCTCATTGGCGTCCACCCATTTAGTGCTTCTGCTGCCGGTTGACTTGCTCAAATTAGTATTCATCATCGAAATAGTAGGATTTAGCGAGGACCGACCTTTTCTTTGCGTTGGTACACACTGCAGCGTGTTCTTCAGCTACATCCTTAACTAATTTTGGTAAGTCATCACCAAATATGTAATCATCCCTGCGCTGGCTTTTTACACAGGTATGCATATGCAGGGTTAAGCTCTGGCTTAACCATCATCTTGCTTGTGAGGTTAAGCTCATAGTTAGCTGCAAATTCCGTGAATTGGTTGCAATGTATGTATTTTGGGGGTAACAATCGTCAAAACAGTCAAGGTCAGTTTTACAATAGTAATCAAATGTGGGTGTGGATGCAAAATGGGGTGTGGGCATCTATGGATAAGGTTAGTTGTGGTTTGTAGGCTTAAAGCCCTGATCTTCAAAAATGTTATGAACTTAGTTTTTATTTAAAGTGATAATAGTAGTGGAAGTTAATATTTTACACTGAAATGTACAAGTGTCAATTGTATGTTCAATATAAGAGGTGTTTTCCTTACACAATTTTCAGTATCTTTTTAGACATTTTTAGACTTTAGACAATAACTGGAAAAGAGGTTGAACCTTGCCCTGAGTCAAAGGTCACGTTAATATGTCCAGGTCTGAAGAATGGCTCATCCAGATTGTATTCAGTTTCAGTTTTATTTGCACCAGCATAAATAATAGCAAAACAAGGTAAAAGGTATGGTGGGATAACCACTAAGAACAAGCTCGATAATGTGGCCACCCTAATATGTGCAATGAAACAATTTACAAACAAAAATACAGGACAGAAATGTGTGATACAAGACCGGGCGAGACACGTGAGGATAGACAGACATGACATGTTGGCAGGTTAAATGTCTAGTGTATTTATACACTGTATAGGACACCTTCACGGGAATAATAGAATTAATGACAATTTTAATAATACCAAATTTCAAACCATCATAACCAGGAGTAGAATTTGAGTTGAGTAGTGTACAAGTATCCAAAATTTCATTTGATCAATGGGTAGGAAAATAGGAAGTTAACAGGTGATTTAATGTTATTCATATACTTCATAAACCCCGGATTTCTGGGCAGTAATTTTTGTCAGCAAGATTGGGACCGATTTAGTAAAGTCGTTGATTGAATTCTTTGCAATTACACTCGGAATCCGATTGTTCTCTGTTGTTTATAGTCCTGTGCTCGACCCATATGTCTTTGCGCAAGCGTCCACCAATTGTTTTGATGGTTCCTAGGCAACAATTGACCTGCTGATTCCCAAATCTGGATTATGCGCACTTTGGCATAACATTTAGCATTGTGAGATAGGGAAGGGGGTAATTTAACAGGGGTAATTTTGTAAACTGTTTATGTGGATTTGAAATATGTAGAGAAGTGTTTATCTTGTCCTAAATGTTTAAAAAAAGGTATATTTGCTATCCCGCCAAAACCTTTTGTGTTACACTACCACCAAAAGTTTTGTGCAAGTTCATCATGGGAAAATATTTAACAACGATCCGATTTGTTTCAATTGGTTTTCAAGATTGTTGTATGGGCATTTAAAGCAGAAAATAAACATTTACCTCATTCAATCATTGCTAAGGTATCTAACAGAGACTAAAATGATTAACCCCCATAGACCCTGAGGACCTTCTCCATTATTTTTCCCCTTATTTATACCACCAAATGTCCAACACAGTGTGTAACCTCTATTTGCCATTAATATCAAACAGAATGAAGAATTTGAGCCCATTTTGAAAAGAATATGGTGCATTCTAAATGGTTTACCCGCAGATGACCTTGAACAAGTTTTAAGACTTGATGTGTTAAAAGTAATGTCCTAGATATAGCCAACTATACCTTTTTTTTAATCCATAGGACATATGAACATGACTTACAGAGCACCTTTTAACCCATTAGAAGCTTTACAAATTTTACACCCCTGTTAATTTACCCCCGACCCTATCTCAACTGCCTCAGGATGCCAAGTGCATCATCCAGATTTAGATTCCTAGGCCAATATATGCCTATAAACCATCAAAATCTTTGTGTGGCTCTTTTTTTTGCGCAAGGTCACATTCGAAGTTTTTCTTTTGGCCGAGCACCAGACTATTCTAGTTAATGTCTTAGTGAGTGTGTTTTTATGTGACGGGCCCAAGAGCCCATTTAGAATGTTCCATTTTTGTTTAAGGTTGTGTTAATGTTCATCATATATCGGTATAAGATTTTTTCTTGGCATTTCCTATAAGAGTGGTCAGAGTATACGTAGCATGACAATTTACTTTTATTAACAATTGTTGGGGAGGAAATATATTTTTTATAAAGTGTATGTTTCCGCGTAATGGATTTTAAAATTATCGGAGTGATCCATGGTTTCCGTGGGTATCTCCTTAAATGTGATTTGTTACGATGAGACTGAAATGGAAAACAGTGATTATAAATATCAGTAACTTATTCTGAAATATATCATATGCTTCATCAGGGGTATCTAGAGATGTTACAATCTCCCAATCAACAAGTTCAATGCGATTGTTAAATAAACGAATGTTATCGTCACTAAATGAACGCGAAGAACGCTGTTGTGGTGTGGTATGCTTGATTTGAAAAGTATTAGTACTTTGAAAAGTTGGATAGTGATCAGTTATGTCTGAAACAAATATGAGATGTAATACGAGTAGGTCTATCGACAAGTGGAAACATATTATGCATATGAAAAACATTCATAAATTCATCAATATAATTATCAATACCAGCATCCAATAAATTAAAATTGAAATCACCAGAAATATAAGAATTCTTATTTTCATAGTAATCATGGTTAAGCAATGAGTGAGATCAGAAATGAATAGGTCAGTGTCAGTTCTGAGGTCAGTGTCAGTTCTGTGAGCTCGGTAAATGTTACCAATAATAACATTTTTTGCATTGGGGTTAATAATTTCAACAAAGACAGATTCAGAATGGTCATTCACATCAGGTTGATTATGGACTAGGTTAAGGTCGTCTCCTTTCTTAAAAGTGAGGGACTTGTGGATGTATAAAACTACACCACCACTTCTTCTATCTTTCCGTGGAGTATGAACTAATGCATAATTCTTGATATGAATAACATTCGAGCCATCTTCGTTAAACCAGGTTTCCGAAAGAGCAATAACATCAAAAACATGGTCAACATTAGCAAGAAATGTTTCAATGTCATCACGATTCTTATTAAAACTGCGACAATTAAAGTGTATAATAGAAAACCCGTTATCTGAATACTTTATATCACAGATTCGATCAAATAAATATGAACATGGGTTTTGATCATTAAATGCTGAGTGCAGAACATCTTCATAAAGGAAAGGATTAAGTTTAAGATTTAACATTTTATTGTATTCAATTGAGTTGATAAAATAATGTAATGCAAATTTAAATTCATTATCATCCTGAATATGGTGAAAGGGAAATAAGTCCGCATTACACCTAAAGCAAAACCAGTCATAACTAGCATCAATATCAGTATACACACATCTCGTATGATAATATGACTTGCATGATTTGCAAAGGAGATTTTGTTGATGGTGACGTATATCTTTAGTACATCTGTTACAGGTTAATGGATTGACCATGGAAAAGTTACAATAAGACAAGACTTTTAAAAAATTCTCAAAAGGACATGACAGAGACTATCAGTAATGTTCTCAATAGTATCAACAGTAATGTAAATGATAAAGATCATTGTAAAATTGAAATCATATTGATATAAATAAATCGAAAGAAATCGAAATCGATACATCACATACCGATCTATATCAAATCTGCGTCACATACAGCGCTATCTGACATAGATCACTATGTGACGCACTGATACGACAATTGCGCCTTTTTATAATACGGTGATGAATACGTCACATACTGGTCTATCTGTGTTCTATCCCAGACAACGCTGGGAAAAAAAAAAATCTTCGTCACATCTATAAGTTTAGTCATATTAAACAGTGTTGGCTAGATAACCAGCATTTATTTTTCACTGAATTAAAAACTCCGAAGTGTTTTCTTAATGATATTTCCTTTTGCCTGGTAGTAAATGACGCAATCGGTATGTTTCGAGCGTATTACGAAGGGAAGATTTTCAATTGCGATTTTCTCGAAACACGTATTTTGTGAGATAGATCAGTATGTGATGAAGCCGACGATATGTATATTGCAATACAATTTGATACAAGAAAATTCATTTGAATATACCATGCCAACATGTAACACAATAAACAGTAAATACATATATAAATCAGAAAATCAGAGGTGTTTCATACGCAATTTTCAGTAGCTTTTAGACATTTTTAGACATTTAGACAAATAAATGGAAAAGAGGGTTGAACCTTTCCTTGAGGTCAAAGGTCACTTTAACATCCGGGTCTGAAAAATGGCTCATCCAGATTGTATTCTTCAGACTTCAAGGAACATTTTGGTACACAACTTTCAAGCCGTGTAACATCAGTAGAAGACCGTAGCCTTCGTATTGTACC
>JAMKCH010043656.1:0-12505 GCA_023653785.1 Ophioderma brevispina | reverse complement strand
CCAGACTCAGATCTATTGTAGCTAGGTGTGGAATTCTAGTTGGGTCCTTATTGAGCATTGTTGACCAAAAGTTGCCCACCTCTCTTGGCTGTATTTTTAATTGGCCCGCGGAGCAACCGTAACCTAAACCCCTCTAATGACTAAAAAGAAATACAGTTACCTCATAACATTCTCACACGCTCTTATTCCCCAATCAGATAAGTATTCTGTGTGCCAACCTTCAAGCCTTTCTTTCTTATCCAGTTTCGGATTGGCTAATTACACGATATAACCCCCTCGCAGAAACCATCAACACACCAGTTGATTGGTTATTTGTGGGGTTACATAATGTAATTAGGCCAATCATAAACTGCGTAGTCTGCTGGTGTAGTCATGAACCTGCCTTATCAAGTTGAAACAGTTTATAAGCTTTGCATATAGTATTTAAGCTTGGTAAACTTCTGACTTTTATCCGGAGGGCCCGCGACTTGCCCGATAAATTCGGCGTGCAGAAAACCCACGTCAAAAAACTACGCGGTCATAAACGCAGGTAATAGGGTACCACAGCATCGTAAAGGCTTTGATGATCTGCATGTTGGAGGATTGGCTCCTAATTTACTTTCAAGGTAAGGACCTTTGAACCACCCGTGATAACTCAGGCTCTGAAGTTATCACTCTGCGTGTTTTAGGTTACACAACACTAGTCTTAAAAATAGGGGTGGACTTATACCTGGGAGTAAAGGTTAGTGCAAGCAAAATCTCGGAGTATATGTAGATGTATTATGGCCACGCTATGTGTTTACTTCAGATCCACAGCTATATAATCTGTCTTTATACACATAGAAAACTTGGGTGTATGAATAAATAGGGAAATGACAAATCATTTATGATGATGCATGGTTTTAAGACAAGAAACTACTAAGTATACTCTGTTCAGTCTTAAGTTCGAGGGTGATGTCACGACACAACTCTGCATTCGTTGTAGTGTGTCAAAAAAAAATAATTTTGGCGATGTGCCGTGCTTATTCGCGTGTCATGCATGCGTAATCCCAGAGCATTGGTGTGCAATTTCTGGTTGAGATACCTAGCATTGTAGGGACGCATCCCTCAACACTTCAGATTGAACAACTCATAGCGTTGGTTTTGCTTTCAATTTCATGCTATTTTACTGAAGGCATTAAGGATGATAAATTGATGAATTCAGAAATTAAGTCATGACAAATCCCTATTGTATGGGCATGGCACATTTAGCTCTTTAAAGTTCTATTAAATAATACCAAGTTTATGAAACTTTAACATCTGTTTGGTGAATAACAACCCTCAATTAGCTTTCTAAAACTCCCAATTGAGAGATACCTGCACTGCAATTAATAGGTAGCTAGAGATGTAACAGTGGTTCCTTGTAAATTTTAAGATAACCTGAAAGTGATCAAACTCCCAAGTTTCACCCCTTACACTACTTCTTAATATTTGATCTCGTTATACCATTGTAATAGAATAATCTGCCTGTGGTTGATATATTGACCATTAAAGGTGCTTGTTCCGATCGTCTTTGGGACCCCCTGATTTACCCAGAAGTATAGTATCAATTTTGATATCAGATGAAAGGCCATATTTTTCTCATTGTCGTCCTGAAATCTCAGCTTTCAAATCCATTTCTTTCTCAATTAAGATGCAGATAAAAACTACCATTTTAATGGTTAACCATCAATATTAGCACTGTAGTGAATAGGGCGTTGCACTGTGCATTATCGTGTCTAGCATCAAAACTGCAAGTTTGTTTCCCACGGTACTTGATGGTCGGTGTGTACAAGTGTCAGGCTCTCATATCAAGTATAGAACATGATAGACAAAAATTGGAACAAGCACCTTTAAGCTGTTAACTAAAATAGATTGTGACAAAATTTATCATGTTGATGTACAAAAGCTTGTAGTTTGTCTCAAAAAGTACCCTTGTGAACTTGTTATAACTAAATATATTGTTTAGTTATTAAGGTGCTTGTTCTGATTTATGTCTATTGTGTGCTACTTGATATGAGGGCCTGGCACTTGCACATACGGCCCCATCAAGTACCGTGGGAAACAAACTTGCGGTTTTGATGGTAAAAGCAATTATGCGCATTGCAAAGCACCGATTCAATACTGATGCTAATTTGATGTTTAACCATTAAACAGCAGTTTGTTGTTTATATCTTGGGAAGGAAATGGATTTGAGGGTTCAATTGTGGATGACAATGATGAAAAATACGGCCTTTCCGATCTGAGGTCAAATCGATACTACTTCCGGGTAAATTCAGGGAGGTCCCAAAGCCGAGCGGAACACGCCTTTAACCAGTTAAGCCATAAGAAAATGTACATTCAACTAAAAATTGGTGTCTTAATTGAATGAGCTTACCTTTTGCCCTTTGTTTTTTTCTTAGGCATGACATTAGAGGTGAAATGTCACAGTTGCGTAACACTGTGGTACCGACTGAAATCCAAGCCTTGTATACGGGGAAAGGCTTCAATCTGCCTGCGTAAGTACTCATTTCAGGTAAAGGCAATTATTATTAACTCGACATACGTAAGACTGATTTTCTTTCTTGCCAAATTTTGTATCATATCGATATACCAGTAACCACCTACAGAAGTTCCAATTTTTGGAGAAAAGTTGGAAATTCTAAAGAACATGTAGGCACATAACCAGCATAATTTTTTTTTTTTTTTTTTTTGGGGGGGGGGGGGGCAAAATAACAGCGTCTACCCCACCCCATCCCCATTTTTATCCCCCTGGCTTGAAAAGCAGAGGGGGATATTGTGAGGGCGCTCATGTCCGTATGTATGTGTGTTCCAGTTTGGTTAGCTTTTCTAACCAAGGTTAGGTTTTCGTTTTTTCAGGTCTCCGACGAAAAGTTGAAGTCCGATTGAAACCAGACTTGGGGTTAAGGTGCAATAGGGGTTCCCTCATATGAGCATGATGTCAAAGGTCATGGACCAAGGTCAGAGGTCATCTGAGGTCATGTTCCATACTGCCAACTTGCCAGGGGGATGACGCAAGTTTACTTGCAGTATTTTTCCTTTTTGTTTTGACCATTTTGGTCTCCAGAGGTGCAGTCCCCTCCCACCACCGTTATGTCCTTGAGGCTGAGGTCAAGTATTGCTAATACATTTTTATTTTGAAAAAGTGATATCTGAATGCACCTTTCTTTAAGCAGAGAAGATGTAAGGAAGAGGAGGTGTATCGCCAGGCACTTCAAAGACTATATGTGTGCGACCGCGGGAGGTTCCACTATTGAACTTCAAGTACCCAATAAGGAATTAAGTCACAAAGTCCTGTGGAAGCTTAGATCGATTTGGTCAGAGGTCGTGCACGGCGCTTGCGCACATTATAGGTTTCCAATGTAAACAACAAACCCACAGCATGCAGCACTGACTGCTCATTTTGAATTATGTAGTTCTCACGTTCCACTGAAAATATGGGGAAAAATAAGGACGGCTACTACAGCACACTATGCCGATTTATCATAAATTCATGAAGAGATAGAGACAAAGAATCGGCAGAAAGTGAGTTGTTATGCATGTGCAAAATGCCGGAAATGCCCTGCAACAAAGTCCCGCGGAAGCTTACATCGATTTGTTCAGAGGTCGTGCACGGCGCTTGCGCACATTATAGGTTTCCAATGTAAACAACAAACCCACAGCATGCAGCACTGACCGCTCATTTTGAATTATGTAGTTCTCACGTTCCACTGAAAATATGGGGCAAAATAAGGACGGCTACTACAGCACACTATGCCGATTTTGTTGATGAAGATTTATCATAAATTCATGAAGAGATAGAGACAAAGAATCGGCAGAAAGTGAGTTGTTATGCACGTGCAAAATGCCCCGTGAAACCCACGCGGGTAATATGATCAAATTTGACTGGGACTGTGCCGGCTGCGAGCTGTGATCCCGATGAAAAGTGATTCCATTTCGAATTTATCAAATTCAAATCTTTATACTAATATACCCGTAATGTCATTTGTATCGAGACCCCCAAGGGCCGCATCAATAAATTATGGGGTTTGTAATTGCATGATTGGGGGATAATTTTTAACTTGTTGATAATCTAACGATGTCCAAACACGCGTGTGAAAATGC
Source organism: Ophioderma brevispina (assembly GCA_023653785.1). Lineage (NCBI taxonomy): Eukaryota > Metazoa > Echinodermata > Ophiuroidea > Amphilepidida > Ophiodermatidae > Ophioderma > Ophioderma brevispina. The sequence continues at coordinate 8,404 of JAMKCH010043656.1, read as the reverse complement.
ATGAAAGTAAACAAAAAAAAAAAAATTCAGTAAACATTGTTGCCTTTATAAGTTTATTAGGAAATGATCGGTACTTGAGAAATGGTCGAAAAAAACATCACATATCTCATGGAATTCGTCAAATTATGCCTTACAAAATTGCCCTTTGAATTCACTATTTCAAACGTTCATAATTAAGTAATCGAAATTCGGCCGATTTTGATGGGATTTTCGATAAAATATGCCTCCTTTTTGGAGTAAATAATCCGCGTTCTAAGACACGGGGGTAAATACGACTGCTGTTTCAAACCTGGGGAGATGGGGGTAGGGTAAATGCTTGTTAGAAAATAACTTCTAGAAATACTGTTGCACGTGTACACGCTCAGTTATTTCCTCCAGTAACGATACCATTGCGATCGATCGAGTGTGGAGCGGTCGCACAGATCCCGGGAAAGGCCCTTTCAAGTGGATTGTTAAGTGCGTGATACAATAGGTATTGAATGGATAAAACAAGCTTATCTCGCGAGTCTCAAGGCGATACACCTCCTCTTCCTTACATCTTCTCTGCTTTAAGTTATCATTTTAGAACTATGTAAGGATTAACATCAGTGTTGCGGATCTCATTTCAAAGTTGTGTGGTACATGCAGTGTACAAAGCCATAACTCTTTACAAATGTTCTCCTTTTCAATTAGATCCCATTCTAGCAATAGAAAGAGAGCAGAATGGCAGGCCAGTTTAAAAGCTGGTTACACATTGCCCAACTCTGCCCCTGCATTGGTAACTGTACCACTGGGGTCAGAAGACACAAACTCTGAAGACGACTCTGTAACAGCCCGGTCACAGTCAGTTGATGGAGACAAGACACAAACTAAGCCATCCACACAGATGGCTCAGCAGAAGGATCCAAAACTCAAACAATCTCCAAAGCATGTTGGAAAGATTGATCAGCATATCCAAGGTCATGGTCTAGATAAGAGTCTAGAGATTTCAAATAAGAGGAACAGTGTGAGCAAGAAAGGCAGTCAAGCAAGGTCAGAGGTCAAGCAAGAGAGAACAACAGAGAAGCCTAAGAAGGTTCCAAAGCCTAAAACAAGTGGAAACTATGGTACTGGATCACTCCCACAATTACAGTAAGTAAGAAGTACAATTTTGTCTTTTGCCAAGCTTGCTTTTCTTATCGCCTGGCTTTAAATTAAAGCCTTTGGGATTATGTTATGGAGCAAATATCTGTCGTGGGCAGTACGTCTGTCATCTGCTGTCTGTTGGCGTCTGAAATTAAAATAACACACAAACAGAAACAGACAATTGTTCATACTTCTTGTATCTGCATTGCAGAAAATTGCGTTGCCGGTATATCGTTTATTTTCTCTTGCAACTGAACTCCATACCTGCCAACCTTCCCTGTTTTATATGAATCATCCCTATTTTGAACTTTCAAAATTGCAAAAAATAGGGATATCCCTGTTTCTGAAATTTCAAGCAAACCTTGAAATAATTGCCAGAAAAGTACTGAAATATTTTTGGGCTCCTGAAGCTCAACCTGCAGCTTCAAAAACAATAAAACCCAGTAACTTCAGGAGACTGCCTCTGTGTACTCCACTAGAGGCCCTAAAAAGTGGATCAGAAATAGACACCACCCATAAGGACTTTCGTGATGAGGTGTTTGTGACACATATATTATGATTTTTGGGTTCTCAATGTTGGCAGGTATGGAACTCAATGCACTGCAAATCCTGTTAAAATGAATCTAAACTTCAGTACAATACTGCAGTGCAGTATTGTGGGTAGAGACTGCAGTTAGGGCAACACAATTCACTGCAACAAAGATGCAGTAAGTAAGAATGAACCTTTAGACCAAATAACCAAGGTCAATAGGACAATAGAACAAAATTTATGCCAGCTATTTTCCTAATTATAAACACCTGTTACATTTGTAGCACTTCACCTCTTGTGCTGCTGCAAATCTGCCGGGCATTGTGGAGGTTTTTCTTTGATCTAACAGACATTAAGCATTGTAAAATTAACTTCATTTTTGTATTGCCTTTAAGAGACAACCGTCCTAAATTATGTGTGTTTGTGTGCATGCGTGCGTGTGGGTGGGTTTTCATTTTCTGAGGTCAAAGGTCGCAGACTGAGGTCAAAGGTCGCAGACTGAGGTCAAAGGTCGCAGACTGAGGTCAAAGGTCGCAGACTGAGGTCAAAGGTCGCAGACTGGGGTCAAAGGTCGCAGACTGGGGTTAAAGGTCACATACTTGGGTCAAAGGTCACATACTGAGGTCAAAGGTCACTTACTGAGCTCAACAGTCACATACTGAGGTCAAAGGTCATCTGAGTTCCAAAGTTACAAGTTTATATAGGATGGTCGCTTGACTTTTTGAGAAATTACAGTCCATTTGCAACCAAATATGAGAGGTGGGAAGTTTTTGCACTCAACTGCTAGTTTGGATGACAAGAATACAGTTCTTCATAAAAGTAGGAGATAGAGAGAGTGAGAGTTCAGTGCTTATGTGTGTGTGAAAATGTAATTATGTCCATTTTTCCAAAGCTGTTCATTGAAATAAGAACACATACCTTCACATGACGAACTGTTTTTCACTTATTTAACATTACAGAATCATTGGCAAAAGTCACATTTGTGAAAATATGGGGCTATAGATGGTAATAGTAAATGTATAAATATTTGAAGTATTCAATGTATAATTTACATGGTAGTTGCTTATAGGCATGTGTGGTGTATATGGTAGTCACTTTTGGTTATAATTCCATCTATGCAAAGAAGACTATTGCAGACATCCAAGAATTAATGTATGGATCTTTAGAATTGACATTTTTTTTTTTTTTTTTTTTTTTTTTTTTTTTTTTTTTTTTTTTTTTTTTTTTTTTTTTTTTTTTTTTTGTGATAAAAATTTAGAGTCTGGACTATGCCAAATAATAAGGAATGCAGAATTCAGTAATGTGTAGTCAGTGGCGTACCGACCGGGGTGAAGGGGGCAAGTTGCCTCTTCTGGCTCAAAAAAGTGGGACGATATGAACCAAAATAGGTATATATCAGCCTAAGTTTGGGCTAAATTAATGTAAATTTGGCAATTTTTGCATGCTTGGCATGCATTTTGTCAAGTTCGGACTTAATTGGAGCAAATCACCAAGACGACTTGCAAATTTTTCCCCCGCTGGTGGGACGACTTAAGAATTTTCCCCCTCTTGATTGACTGCAGTCAGTATGCCACTGTGTGCAGTAGTCTTCAAGGCCAACCCAAAGGGAGTTGTGAACCAATCCCATAATGCATTGCAATGTGCCTATATATTGTACTGTACAAAAAACATGTCAGTACTTAGGGATAAGTGTTCAAGAAGTTTAAGAATCACAAAACATTTCATGATCATGCTATATACATGTATTAACTTAGTACTAATGCTTTGTGGGCTACAATGAGTGTAAAAGTCAGGGTTTTTATGTGTTAAAATAGGATTTTTTGTGGGATCACATGACCTTATTGAGGTGAAATTTCCCAAAACTGATGCATTGTGGGATTGACTCAATACACCCTCATGGGCCAACCCAAAGAGACCTGTCACTAATCAATTTATAAACAAACCTTATGAACAGATGTCATATAATCTATAGTGCAGTATCTGTATCCTTGAGATTTTTCTATTTCAACTTTATTGTCAGTTGATTATCAGTGCATTTTCCTTCCTTTTGTATATAGTATTATATACCTCATAGATAGATCCCTGTCATCTGATTGGTTAAATGAAAGTCACATGACATGGTATAGTTTCACTATTTTCGCATATTAATGCGTATAGTACCTTTTTTGTCCAGTATAGTACCTTTTCTGCCCGGTATAGTCACTTTTTGCCCGGTATAGTAATTTTTGGACCAGTATAGTAACTCTTTGACCGGTATATTAATTTTCTGCCCTAGTTGTAGTCGTGTTACTGCAGCAGAAAGGATCTATCTATGAGGTATATAAAACAAATATTAACTGCCCTTTTCGGGCCATAGTCAAATTTATTGACCCGAGGTGATCTTGAGACCGTACTATTTTCCCTCAGCTCCGCTTCGGGAAAATAGTACGGCCTCGAGATCACCTCGGGTCAATAGATTTGACTATGTCCCTCATGGACAGTCAATATTTGTATACTATAATACATGAGCTTTTTGTATTGATTTTGTTTAGCTTCTGCAATGCATTGATTTCAGAAGTAGCTACATTGTATGCATACTATATAGGCAGGGATGTTTTATTCTTCCAGAGAATCCAATTTTTCCCTAACCCTGCTATGATTCTTCCCAATTTTAAAGGTCCATGGCCCAATCAAAAATAGCCTCGTCCCCAGAATCCCAGATTTTACCGAGAGTGGTAAAAGCTTTGGTGATGGTATTTTTCTAATGTACCCTGAGAAATATTAGCACTAAAAAATGTTTGGTTTGGATGTTGTGAGCAAAATTGTGATCCATTTTGGTCGACCAGTATTAATTTTACACAGTACTCTATGGGCTTAAAAAATCATGTTCTCACACTAAAATGGATTGAATATTGGCACAAAACTTTGCAGATGAGGTTTTGAGGTCAGGACATTCAATCAAGATGAAAACTTCAAATAATGAAATTGGGTCATCCACCTTTAATTGTACCCTACTATTCCAGATGATGTTGTCATATGCATCCATCTATCGGAACTACAAAGTACTGCCATTATTTTAATAAACATCCTCCAAATCTTTCCCAAAGAGTAAAAATTTTCCCAAATCATAAAATGGAATAATGAAAGAATAGGCCCTCATGAGTAATAGGTCTGCTTCCCATTACTGACATTTGCAAGTCTGTGAAGGCAGTAAACCAGTTGTACTTGTGTCTTGTCCAGTATGTGTTTTGATTGTTTGTTAAAAAAAACAGTCTTGTGAGTGACCAATAAAATACTGATCAAATTATCTTTTCAATTTAACAGGACTGAATCTCCCACAAAAGAAGATGAAACTGACAATGATATGGAAATCATGGAGCAGTCTACCAACAATGACAGACATGAGCCATCAGTAGAGATCCCTGAAACTCCAGAGGTTATTCTACCAGAACCACTTGCAGAAGAAAGGTGAGAATGATGTACTCTACTCTGGCTCATAATTTCTTGGACATAACAAATGTGTGCGTTGATCAATGCATATACTTTGTGTTCATGCAACACGGTGGTGCACTGTTTTGGAAGTGAGTGTACATTCTAAAATGTCCAAGAAATTATGAGCCAGAGTATAGCTTAAACCTAGACTACTTAAGGTTCGTTCATACCTCGCTGCACTGTGCAGTGCAGTGCCGATATATTGATCACTTGCTGCAAACTCAACGTAACCTGCTGCAGGTGCAGTTAAATTAAATTTAACTTGGTTGCAGTACCGCAATGCAGTATACTGGACAGAGACCGTAATTCGAGTAATGCACGTTGCAGTGTAGTATGAACGAACCTCTAGTCCACTATTGTTTGTTTTTACAATGGACCTTTTTCTGATAAGTATTTTATCAGTTGTCAAAGGTAAGAGGCTACCCATGGTACCATTCCAGAGGGTGTTTTGAATCAATCCCATGATGCATAGCAATGTGCATATACCATACTGTACTAAACACATGTCAGTGCTTAGGGATAAAAAGTGTTCCAAAAGTTTAAGAACCACAAGACATTTCATAATCATGAAAAAATTCCCTAAGTACTAACGCTTTGTGGGCTAAAATGAGCGTTTAAAGTCAGGGTTTTTATGTGTTAAGAATAGAATTTTTATGTGATCACATGACCCCATTGAGGTGAAATTTTCTAAAACTGGTGCATTGTGGGATTGACTCAAAACACCCTCTGGTATTATTCTGACCTAGTTGTGGTTTTTGTGTCACCTGCCTTATTGTGTCGACTGACTGTACACTGTTGTCATTGTAGTTTGTTGATGTTGTCTGTTGTCTGCTGTTGTCTGTTGTTGTGAAAAAGGGTTAACATTTGCCTGTAATATATGCATACTTCAATGGATTTAAACCAAACTTGAGTCATAGGTGCAATATGGGATCCCTCATTTGTTGATGAGATCAAAGGTCACATACCAAGGTCAAAGATTTTTAGAATGGTCAGCTCAGTTGTGATGGTTTAAAACACTGCAGGATATGTGGCCAAAGATAATTAAAGGCTGATTCAGAGATTTCGAAATATAATTATTTTGAGTAGAAATTAAAAATAGTCATCTAGAACTAAAGATAGCCACCTAAAATGTTCAATTCCAAAGTTACAGATGAATCGGATTTTTTGTTTTCATGCAGTAAACATTTATGTATAGTATTACAGTGCCATAGGATACTGTGTATAACAAAAATCCGGATCCGGAATTTTATAACAAAGTTGGGATTTCTATATGAAGGACTTCGATTTGAGCTTAGTTATTTCACACAATGATTAGTATATGGACAAGCATTATGTACATGCAAAAAACACGATTTGTTTGAAAAATGAGTGCGCACTCATCGGGAAATCTCTGAGTCGGCCTTTAATTTAAAAATATAGCAGTGTTATTTTATGTGCAATTAGGACACAGAAATCAAGCCATGCAATTATTATTACCATTTTACCGTTAAATATGTTTTACTGTAATCTAAATAGACCCACCACAACCACCAGAGCTGAATCCGAGATGGATATAGAGATGACGCCAGATGTTGACGGTCATAAATTGAGGATTCCATTCACTCCTATCACTCCCAAGGCTCCATCTCCCAACCCACTCAAAACTGCTGATCTCACCCTGAATATCACAGATGAGAGGAGAGAGGAGTTGGCTGCCATATTCAATAAGCTGGACTCGGACCAAGATGGGTATGTAAGGTTAGGTCAATTTGGGTCCCCTTGAAGCATAGCTTTTGTTTAAGGTCACCTTCTTCGAACCCTTATCCCATATTGGGGCCTGGTCGCCTCATCATAGCACACCATGCTTAACTGTTTAAGGCCAGTGATTCCTTTTTATGGAACAATAAAAAAATATCATGCAGGTATTACTATTTTTTCAAGAAATCTTTGTCATGTGACACTTGAAGGTGTAATTTTTGATTGTAGCACCTTTTATGGCTCACTAGATATCATTGAAAAAAGCTTATTCACAAATTTAAGTAATTTTGATCTTATAGTCTTTCTGCTGTATAGTTTTGTCCATTTACAAACAAAAAATAAAAAATTGCAAATTTCTTAAAGGTGCTTGTTTTCGATCGTCTTTGGGACCCCCTGATTTACCCGGAAGTAGTAGAAATTTTATTATTTTTGGACACACTATTCAGTGCAAGGACATAGAGATAGGAAATGATACCTCTAGACTTCAATCATGCACCGACATACTGAGGTTTATACATTATAGCATTCAAATAAATTTGAACACCTTGCGATATAGCAAGGCACATTGATCCTGATATCTACAGAACTCTTGAGGATAAAATGTGATTGATTGATGGTGTAGGATGTAATCAGTTTCCCTTAGTCAACCTAAATCTTTTTAAGTAGTTCCCTAAGGGCAATTGCATGTATGCAATCCATAATTGATTAATAAATAATTGAAATATAAGGTGCACATGGGATCCCTCTGAAACCTTTATATTATGGATGAAATTAAAAAATATGTATAGACACAGCCAGGCCTGGAAAAATTGGGTAATTTGTCAAGCTGGGAAATTAATGTTTGGAGGGTAATTTTGGGTAAAGAAATACATAAGAATGCGAAGGGAAATGTTTCTTTTTGGAGGGAAATCGTTGCCATCTTGCCAGGAAATTGACATTTTTCTAGCCCTGCTTACAGTTCTGGATTTGTTTTGTTTTTCCATCCCAGAAAATGTCACCTTTTAATTTATCCCAGTGGCATTTCATTATCCCCTGACTTTTAAAGGGATTAGCAGCGATAATGCGAGAGAATCAAAAAAATGTGGAAATGCATGTTTTTAACTTATAAATCAGGGATAAGTGTGTACAATTCCATATAACTGTTTTAATATAGAAACAAACCACCAAATAGTGAAAAAAAGTATTTGAGGAAATTTGTCATACCGTCTCTCGCAAATAGACATACAGCGACGGCGTCTCAAAATCTGCACTAAACAGCTGATTGTGGTTTACACCAGTACAGAATGAACAAAGATCAATAATGTTTGTGTTTGAGGTCAAACTGTATCGATCATGGTGCACAATATCACGCTGGAACTCTGTGATATTCACTGGGAAAGGCTTTTTTGATCACAAGTCAGAATTTTGATACGCACGTATAGAAATTACAGAATCGGATAAAAAGTACTGCCTTGCCTTTAATACACGGATTTCAAGCCAACCACTTGCAGGTTATGTTCGCATATCCATGCCAGTAACAAAAATATAAAAATATGAATTTTGATGATTTTTTTGATGTTTCGG
>JAMKCH010043655.1:0-11327 GCA_023653785.1 Ophioderma brevispina | reverse complement strand
CGGTAGACAAGGGTTAAGTAAGTTGTGAAACAGAACCACAGACAATGTCCCCATTTGCTCGAAAAAACGTCAGCATAAGGAACATAGTTTCCAATCACTCCCTGCCCCCCAACACAGGCAAACACCCACGACACAACATTTAGGCTACACACACCACACACCAACCACACACATACTCGAGCAAACGTAGACAACACACACACAACCCTATAACTTCACACAAAACCATACACACCCCCACACACCCTGACACACAACACACCATAGTACGTGGCACACATCATTATGCATTTACAAACCGAGGACTCAAAAAATAGGTCTGCTGTAGCAAAGAGCGGGCGCTATTCAGTTTAAAAAAAATGACAAGTAAAGAATTTCTGCGATACGATACACAGAAATAAAGTGGTAACACACGGATTAACGTTCAACACATACAAAGTGATGACTTGCTAGGAATCGATCATCGCTTTGAAGGTATCAAGACGTATCTTTAAGTTACAGCAAAGCGAGGACACGAATTTTGACCTCGCTTCGTCAAAAATTCCTCGCTTGTGGTGTTGTTCCTCCTTCCAGTCCTCGCTTTGACTGTGGGGAACAACATACACCCACACACACCCACACACGCACCACGCACATAGCAACAACACACTTTACACAAGCAAAAATAAACCTTCCAATATGAAAAAGAAGGAAAGGGAGGGAACACATACACACGTGCGCATCATAGGCCTATACATGGTGTATGGCACCGTTTGACACCACACGTTGAAACTAGGTAAAGTGGAATTCGGAAAGATCTATTAGCGCCCTCCCAACTGTTCAACTAACTCCTCTCCGTGCTGAGAAACTGGTATAAGTTATAACAAATAAGTCAGAGACATTTGAGACAATTTGCCCAAATATTTTGAGGTCATTTGGGAAAACATCTAAAAAACCCACCCAAAAAAACAAAGGGACTTGGCTTGTTTGGACTCATTTCAATGCATTTTAGATGAATTTGAATATGCTCAGGAAAATAAATATTTTGAATGTTTGACCCAAAAATCCCAAAATTGACAAAAATTATGCGTGTGTTGAGTACACTCGACATCCGCAGGGGAGAGAGTAAAGCAACCAGCGGAGTTGGATTGCCAGTGACGAGTGAAGACGCTGTTTTCCGAAGACTTTACCGACCACAGTCTGCAAATTAGCAATTTCAATTTTCCACGTCATTCAGAACAAAATGTATCAAAGGAGCAAAGTCAAGATAAAGGCTTATTTGTTATTTTTTTTAAGTTATAAATCGTACATTCTGAATTATTTTTCAAGTCAAAATTTGAAATTCCTTACTTTTGTCAAACAAAATTTTGAGAAAAATCAATTTCAATGTTTGACTTCCCTATTACCAACACACAGTAAAGGTATTTTCAACGCTCTCTGGCTACCATCTCGGAGTGCCCACGGGTTCCCAAAGTCACACCAGATATTTATGGGGTCGTTAACAATAATAATAGGTAAACAAACGTTTTAGGTGTTTTTAGCCCCAATTGCCATCTCAGCTGACCTACAAAGATAAGTCCGACTACGTTAAAATATTATTTTTTTCTTTTCACAAATGAACTAAAAACAACTAAAATGAGTTTTTTGGGTTTTTTGTTGTTTGTTTGTTGTTTTTTGTGGGGGGGGGGTTACTTTTGGCAATAACCCACTCTGGTCAGTAAGACATATTTCGGATTAATTTCTGTAAAAAACATAAAAACATAAGCACACACACGCACGCACACCAACATACTTGTAAAAACCAGCAAATGCGGACTTTGAGTTTATACGGTAGAAACGCGGACATTCATATTTTCCTATCCAACTGGGGACATTAAATAGTTAGGCATAGTTTGGCCATAGCGGTCGCTATTTAGAAAGTAATTAATCAGGGTGACATTCAAACCATGCACACGATGCACGCCAACTTGCCACCAACCTGAATGTTATACGTCAAACGCGGACATCAAAGATGGGGAAGATAATTGAACAGTGCATAAAGGCCGACTCAGAGATTACCGATGGAGGGCGACCTCAATTTCAAACAATTGTGTTTTTGCATGTACATAATGCTTGTATATATACTAATCACTGTTGTGAAATAGCTAAGCTCAAATCGAAGTCCTTCATATAGAAAATCACATTTTGTTAAACAATTCCGGATCCGGACATTTTGTTAACCACAGTATTCCATGGCACTGTTATATACACATGATGTTTACTGCATCAAAACGAAAATACCGATTCATCTCAACTTTGGAATGAGCATTCTAGGTGACGACCTTTAAGTTCTAGTGACTTTTTAATTAATTATAAACAAATTATTTCTGAAAATCTCTGAGTCAGAACTTAATCCAGTACCGACCGAAAAAGAAAACCACAATAATTCAACCCGGGCGTCTCCGTTTCTGTGTGTCCGCGGTTAGAGGTGTTTCTCATATGTGTGTCCGCGGTTTGCAGGGCTTACAAAACACCCACATCACACACACACACACACAACACACACACACTTTCGAGTTAAAGTTCTCGTAGTTTTATGCCTTGACTCACTGTTTCCAGGGTCGTCTTCTCCAAGAATGTCTGTATCAATTCTTCCATTAACATTGAGAGCAAAGCTTAGACAACACAAGTGCGATCAATAACTTCGATGAAATCTTTCCATGGCGGGAACTAAAAGCAGCTGCATGGCGATTCTTTACTATTGCTGTATACAAATCTGCATAAAATAAGTAGCAAGATAAAAATTGGACATTCTACTTGCATTTTTTTTCGTTAGATTTTGGGAAGTTAAAACTCAGACGGACATCATCTGCTTACAAATTATTAACATAAAAGTTTATCAAAATGAAAGGGACTGGACCATCGATATGCTTGAAGTAATATTGGACGTATGTCAGCATTGTCGCGAAGCTAGATGCGCACGCATACAGCCAGGCAAGGAACAATGCAAATTCCGAAGAAAACCTGGCAGCATGACATTATAGGAAAATTCGTTTACCAGAATAACACGTCACCTCCCGTAGGATACCTGTCAATCCGCCTCTCAGAAACGAGTTGCCGTAGGAAAATTGCGATGGGAAAAATGTGGGCTTCGCAGATTTAGTATCCCAGCAGTTTCACCTGGTTAAAGGGATTTAGCAATGTTTGCATGTGTTGCATACCAAAATAAAGCAAAAATAATTTTTAAAAATCTAGCCTTTCATCAAGGCTAGATTTTATTGCGCTTTATTGTGTTCTTCCTGCAGTGCCTCTCAGTCCCTGTAAACGATGTGGTATAGCGCTCTCTCACGGTCAGTCTCTTGCGCAACGCCTTTCCGCATTTTTTTTTGTGTTTTGTTTTTCTTTACTTTTCGGGATAAATCTTCCGTAACCTTTCCTGGGAACTGATTGGGCAATATATAGTAAGGCGCCGAATGAATACATTGCGGTCAACCAAATGTGATACTACCGTCTGACGGCATTGTTTATGTTACTGTCGGGCGTTTGGCTTGTGGTTAAAGAAAGTTGAAAGATAATCTTCGGCACGAGCGATCAATTACTAGGTACAATCTCCCATATGGTAACCACATAATACTTCGATTGACACATTATGCTTGCACAGAACTATCCCCATTTGCGCAGAGACGCCTCGCTCCGCTCGGCCGAAATCCAAAGAGATGTTCTTCCACCACGGAAGTCCAGATTCTCTCTCATCATACCCTTTTCAGGGGCGCAAGAACTATGTAACAAAGACGGTTTATTCGGATTGAAAATGACGAATCCAGACTCTCCAAAATGCATCTTTTAACTAGCGACAAAAACAAACACCAGAAATGGCATATCACAATTACCCGATCACTCTCGCCCATTCCAGGAAAAAAAATCACTCTTGCGCGAAAAAACAAAACCAAACAAAAAACCAAACAAAACACACGCACGCATGCAAAAAAAAAAAACACAAAAAAAAAACACAACAACAACAAATTAAAAATGCATTTTGTCTAAGTTTAAGAATCTGAAAAAATAGAAAAAATATACATACCCTTTGTGAAGACTATGCTTTAAGACCAAGCCCCTCTCACAATGACAGCTACTCTTGCGATACCGTGTGCTTATATCATATATTAAACCTGGCAAAATGACTATCAAGTCAAATCATGTGACTAAATTGAGATAAATGATCCTTTACAACCATACGGTTATGTGAAAATTAGGTGTTTTAATCATTATTGCAAAAACTCTTTACAATTTTTTAACTTCGTAATGTCAATAAGTGACCAAAATATATCATATTTTGGAATTGTGAATTATGCTATGGAATCAGCACATCAAGAAAAAATACTTGTTAATAGCGCATTATTTTGGTGTTTCAAAGGTAATTATATTTTGGTAAAGTTTCGCCCGAAACAACGGTTTGCCAATGTAGTTTGCCAATGCAGTGGTTGTCTAAAATTCTCTCTGTATCTCATTTGTTATATGGCCTCCATTTTTCTTGATAAACGTTTAAAAATATTATTTTCTCAATTTTAGGTGAGAAAAGATTGCCACGGGAACAGTACTTTGTTTACTATAAAATGAGAGAAAGGGGGAATACCCCTAGTTTGTTTTTCTAAGTGCACATGTTTAGATTGCACAATAGGGGAAGGTGGGGATTCCCCAAGAATGCTTAAACTTAGAACTGAGGTCACTGTTTAGTTAGAGATTCAAAAACATTGTAGATCAGGGAATTTCCCCACAAGGTATATATGGAAAAGTGATGTGATTCAGGTGATGTCATTTATGTGTATTCATTGGTCAATCTCGTGCAAGGTTATGTTTATGCATGATTCTGTGGTATGTCTATGTTTAGACTGGGAACTTTGTGCAGTCAGGATATATTTGAGATTTGAGTTAAGTCTCGCCGTCAGCATTGCAAGCAGCTATTACAGTATGGTTATAGCTGTTTTATCTACATAATGGTAGATTCATGCTCCACACAGTGCCAGGATTTAGTATATTTTCCAATTCCATGTGGAGCAGAGTTGCTGTAATTATTCTACTGTCGTCTTGAAGCCGAAAGGCTGGCGAATATAAATAGGATTCCAAATTGTGGACAGATTAGAAATCGTGGTGATTACTTGGACTGATATACTGTGGAATTATAGTGACATCGGAGGGATTAGTAAACTTGTCTTGAACTGATGGACAAAAGTTATCTTAGGACTGCGAGATTCCAATGGAATATTACGTGAGGATTTATAAGCGTGATGTTGCATGCGGTCCTTTTGGGTCTTCGTGTGCGGATATATCATCGTTGAACTGCAACGCTTGTTTTGGACATTAGTGGACATTATGGTTACAATAAGTTATAAGCTTAAATCTTGTGTGTTTTTATGTCATGTTGTGGGACATACCAAATTCTTGAACCAATTACAAATCATAAAAAAAAGTGTTTTGGGTTTTAAAATTTAGATCACTTGTGCACAAGGCTCATTTTTTGGGTGGAAAGGTCTTTCTGCCATTAGGCGCCACGAGACGTCAAACACATTTAAATAGTTTTTCAGCAAAAGACTTTATGTAAGATAATCCTTTTCGTTGCTAATTCTTTTTTCCCTATTTGTTTTGTTCCAAATTGAAAACAATTCTACGTTAGATTTGTTTTTCAATTTTCACCTGATTTTTATTTGCAAACGACAGCAAACCGGTGTAAAGAAATTGAGGGTCCCCCATGAGTACCAAGTCAACATATACGGAATAAACCGCTGCCCTTGTAGACGAGGCCATGGGGTACAGTGCTGAAGCAAATGAGGCGCAGGGGGGACACTGGACCTCTCACATGGATAGCGGGTCTGAGTCGCGATTGAAACATCAGGAAGTTGGGGTTTGACCTATACCATATGGCGGGATAGAAATGCATACACCGTGTCAAATAGAACATCTGGGTGGAATAGTGCACACAGCAGGTGTATGCATTGTTTCGCCATATTGTATAGATAAACAAAACCCAACTTATGTGTGTGCAATCGGCGACCATAAACTGTTACGGCAGCCCGCTATCCAGTGTAGAGGTCAGTGGCAGGGGAGAACACCATGAGATGGCACACGGACATTGCATTTATGACACTTGGAAGGGGAATAGTGACTTTGACTCTAAAACTTGGATGGCAAACCAATTCACGAATTAGGGACGCTTCAAAGCATGTTACAAACATTATTGATCCGTAGACTTTCAGGGTGTTATAAACGCATCGTTGAAACACTGAAACATGATAGTGGATTTGTATTCGTGTCAGTTCATTAAACGTTTTCGGGCGTGTTATTCGGGTTGAGAGGTTACACGTTATCCAGAGTTTTTCGGAAATAGAGAGAGATGCACTGCCTGTTGCGTCTGGGCCAGATGAAGGGCACATGTACTTTATGGATTTGTGCGTATCGGGGGGGGGGGCATGATGCGTATAGACATGGCCAATCCTTTTATGCATGGATATCTTAGTCAGGTTAACTATGTTCAAATATTATTATTTGTTGGCTTTTTATGGATATTGACCTAATTAGTGCAGTTTTCTAAAGGTTTTTTTTTTTTTCAGCTGTCACAGAAACAGAAAAATCAATGTTGGTATTTTTTTAAATCACATATAAGAAGCATCTTGGATTCAAACTGCCGCCATTTGGAATCTATAATATGCCATATAGCACCTAGAAAACGCATTTCCAATTCTAAAACCTATTGTTGGGGGTGTCAAACGCAATGCAAAAAATTAGATCTTGAAATTCAAAAATGGCCGCCAAGGGAAGTTTTTTTAGATACCTGTCCCTGAACTAGTAGAGGCCTGATTATGGCATCTATACCCATGTTTTCAGGGTACAGAAATCCAATAAGATCATTAATAACAACAAGGACCAGGTAGTGTGGAAGCCATCTTGAATTTCAAAATGGCCGCCAGGGGAAAGAAATTTTTGCCCACATTCCGGTCTCAATACCAGTAAATGCATGATTATGTGTTTCACGGTCCATAAACCCAATAACATTGTTAACAACAAAGGATAAATTTGGACGGAGCCATCTGCATTTTAAATTGGCTGCCAAAATCAACATAGTTGCCTACAAAAGTATGCGTAGTAGTACGAGGGACCACCTGCAAAAATGAAACGATTCAAGTTGAGGGTGAATTATAACCTTTTATCTGGCATGCTTCTAACATTGACACTTTGTGAAAACAGGATCACAATTCAAGATGGCAGCCGGTATGGCTGCGTTCAAAAATCTTAAAAAGCTAGAAATTACCACACATTCATCTAGAATTAGTTAAAATCATTAAGTTTTGATAAAAGGGTTAAATTAAGTACGTGACTATATCTTAAAGTTGTCTATTAGAAAGGTCACTTCTGGTATTTGTGCTTAAAATTCAAGCTGGTAGCCACAATGAATTACTTCAAAAATCTCAAAAACATCTGTCATATATAGTATTAGCTATCCCGAAATGTACGAGTTAAAAAGTGTAAAAAGCACGAGATATGTCTCTACCAGTAGCGAAGTCATATTTGGCATTTTTATTTGGTTAAATACCCAAATAAGTTTAAGAGAAGGAGTCAATACATTACGAATATATGGCCAGTGAGAGGTTCAAAGATCTGAAAGATGCCATATTGAATTTTTAAAGTTTAAAAAAGAGAAAACCAGATCATGACTTTAAACCGTTTTAGTCGAGTGAAAGACAAATATCGTATGTAATTCATTGGCTTTATCGTAAGATACTAAAAAAATACGTATCATTGGAATTTCATTCATAAATTGTAGATTATGTAAAATAATGTTACAGATCTGGCAATTGAAAGTTTTTAATTAATTGAGGTGCCCATATCGACCTTATTGTTATTTTAAACAGTTTAACCTTAAAATGCAATAACTAAGTATTAAGGTCAAAGAAATTATCTCATACATTTTAATAAACAATTTTAAATAATTTGGTGGATGATATAAAAATATTACAATAATGTTATAAGGTAATTTATAAGATCAAGGATCTTGTAAGGTGGCCATTTTGGCTGCGATCTTGGATTTTAAGTATGTGAACAACATTTAAAAAAATATGAGTTTCTGATGGCCAGACAAATATCTCACCATATTTTAAATTTACACTTGTTTAGTAGTTGTTAGACGATAGGTATATGGCAATTAGGTTTTAAGGTTAGGAAGGTGGCCATTTTGAAAAAAAATGACGATATGATTTTATATTAAGGGGAAAGACATATTTTGGTACTTAGTTTACACTTTGCTGTAACTTTATGAGGATAAAAAACTAATAGTAGCTGACAAATTCATAGTTTTAGTTGTTCGAAAGATGGCCCTATTGGCGGCTATCATGAATTGTATGTCAGGAAAAAAAAAGCCATATGTGGCTTTCTAATTGCCAAGGCCAAGTTTTTTTTCTTTTGGAGCATTTCACAGTTGCATTGGTAAAATTGAAAAAAATATGATATTTTATCATTTATATACGATATATGACAAGTTGTAGGTTTAAATGTCTCAGAAGGGGTTACCGACTGAAGTGGAGCATGTTAACAAAAATTCATATATGTGTTTAATGGTCAAAGACATAGAGGCCAATCCTGTACCTCCTAACAAAGAAGGATAGGAAAACAACTACTCCACTCCTCAAAGAGCTCCAGTGAGCATGTTGTCTCTAAACCTATGCTTCTTACAAGTGTAGTTCTGGACATTGCCATATACTGTCCGAATACCTCTCTTTGTATTTCTTGGCAGGCCAGTCTTGCGGGCTGAAGACGACTAGACGCTCCTAACGTTCTCGTACAAAAAGTCAGGGGTGACAGGGGTTTAGCAATTGCAGCCCCCTAGCCTATAGTGGAGGAGCTAGGCCCCAGGTCAAACATCATCGTTTAACCCTCAATAAGAAAGGTTTGAACCTTGTAGTTGGTATGGACCCGCTATATCAACGCTAGGTAGGTAGTACTCTCAAATTGTGGTGTCACTTTTCAATAGGGGCCCCCCAATTTAGGTTACACAGGGGTCACACTTTTTAAAATGCTCCAATCATGTGAATGTATGCAGTATTGTCCGTCTAGTCAAAGGATTCCAAAAAGGTTAGTTTGTTACCAACATGACCAATGGTTTTGGCGTATAGGGTAAAATGGATAAAATGGTAAAAAGGTCATTAATTAATATTTGAAGGGTCAAAATCGGAAGTAGTTGCTCAATTTTGTTGAAAATGATAGAAGTTGTTCATCTGTTAATGAGTCAAATAGGCAATAGTTTGTACCTTTGCAATTGAATAGTTACAATGTATGGGACAAAATGGTCAAGGTCAACATACCCCATTGGTGTTGACCTTCTTTACCCTTATCTCCGTAAGTAAGCATTTAACTAATACAAACTAACCTTTTATAGTCCTCACTAACCCCTCAGGCAATAACTTGCAATTATTTAAAATATAATCGATTACTTTTAATGTTGACCCCTTACAATTGAAATTGACCTTTTTTACCATTTTACCTTTAACTACTCCAAAACCAATGGTCGTAGGTGTACAAACTATACATTTTTTTGAATCTTATGGTAAGATGGACAATATGGCATACATTCAACATAATTGGGGCATGTTAAAAGTTTGACCCCTTGGTAAACTTAAATTGGCCCCTATGAAAAAGTGATACCACAATTGAGAGTACTACCTACCTTAAGCATGTGTAAGGGTCCATACTAACTACCTGAGGTGTCAAACCTTTTCTGTATTGGAGTTAAACGAACTCCTTAAATAAGGCCCCTATGATATTCTGGTCCTCCTCTACTATGGAACTCTTGCCAATCCTGTTTGCCACTCTCCGGTCCATCTTTACGTTTTAAGAAAGCATGAAATACTAAGGGGTTCCAAAAAAATATTATTCCCCCTAAAATTCGAGGACATTTATTGCTAACTTCACTTTAAACTGGATGATTAGAAAATTTCTGAAAAGTTTTAAAGAGAGGAACAGTTGGGCTCTGCCACAAACGTCGTTGCTTTTCAAAAACACAGCAATTTGGGCATCAACACACACTCCTTTTTCCAAAAAATGATGTTTTCAAACAAGTGGCCACGTTACCTTTATCAAGGTCTGAAGTCAAGAAGTATCAATT
Source organism: Ophioderma brevispina (assembly GCA_023653785.1). Lineage (NCBI taxonomy): Eukaryota > Metazoa > Echinodermata > Ophiuroidea > Amphilepidida > Ophiodermatidae > Ophioderma > Ophioderma brevispina. The sequence goes on along the minus strand of JAMKCH010043655.1, from coordinate 1,219 downwards.
TAACACACACGAACTATAATTTCCCATTCTTTATATCCATTGCGGTCTGAAGTAATTAAGCTTAAAACATGACCGCATAGCAACAATGAGCAACAAAAAAACAAAATGCGACAACAATTGAAATGAAGATTTGAGTAAGCAACGCCACTCGAAATGTGAAGCAGATCGCCAATAAGGAGAACTGGCTCAACGCGGTGGAATTTCCAGCGAGCATGGAACCAACATTCATCGATAGAACATCACAAATTGTTAAACAGCATGTTAAACACTAAATTTGTAATCGTGCAGATGGAGAGCATTGGCTTTTTTAATTGAGTCTCACCCTGATGACAACACATTAAGCTTGTTTTGTGATTTGAAGTCAGGATTTAAACACTACCTCCTTTCTTTCATAAAAAAAGAGCAATGATGCAAAGAAAAATGACTAGTTAAAGCTTAAACCTCATTCTTTTATTTTCCTGTCATATTTGAGTCTTATTTATTTATGATGGCCATGGTCTTAAGGCTTATTTACCAAATAATCGCAATAAATATGGAATGAAATCGTTGCTCGTAATTTAATTTCTTACTTTAGACTTTGAATACGGTAACTGCCACATTTTCGGAAAAAGGGTGGTAGCGTGTGTTTTAATACCAAAGGGTTTTGTTTGCAAAGTAACGACGTTTGTGACAGTGCCCAAATGTTTCCTCTCTTCACAACTTTTTTTTTTTAAAAATTCCATCATTCAGTTCTTAAGCGAAGTTTTATGCAAACCAATGACCTTGAATCTTAGGGGGATCATTTTTTGAACCGTGATCTCCAAAGAGATCTAGCATGTCCTTAAACTCATGCAGTTTTTAAAATTTGATTGTGCTACTTCTTCCTAAATACTATAGATTAGATGAATGTGTTACTTTAATCGTGTTATGCCAACAGCATTTTCCTTTTTTATTTGTAACGCCTTTACCTTATTAATAAGGCACGATATCAAATGATGTTTGTATTGGTATTGCATACCCATTTGTTGCTGATATAACTAAATATATAACAGGTAGGCAATTAGAGTTTAAATAAAAAAAACTCTTGGAGACCGGTCAATATGCCCCCTTGAAATTGGAGCAGCAAATCAGCAATATTATCAGATTGTACTTTCTAATTGTCAAGACCTATAGCTCAGATTAGATCTACAATTTAATTATACTCTCTGGATGATTTCACTAAACATATTACAGATATAAT
>JAMKCH010043654.1:0-12963 GCA_023653785.1 Ophioderma brevispina | reverse complement strand
TTTACAGATGGAGTTTTGGGGTGAAGTCCATCCTATCAAGATGAAAATTTCATCTACTTAAATCGGGCCATCCCCCTTTAAGATTACATTCTTAACCATATGTTTTAGCTGACTTGAGGCTGGTATAAGTTCCCGGATGGAAATGGGCACAAAACGAGATGCATTATGGGGATCGTGCAAATCGTCTATTGTCTGAAAATTTGAGTATTTAAAGTTGGATATTTTTAGACTGTGAATGGCTAGTTGTACTCAATCTTTTCACTAATTGTGCTGATTTTGTTTAAAATAATTTAAAAGATTAGAGACACTATCAGTGATCTACCCTAAAAGAGTCAAAATATTTAAGTGGAAGTCTGTAGAATTCTCATAAGTTATTTTTTACAACTCAAAAATTGACAGAAAAGAAAGAAAACAGCAGTGTTCAAAGATACAAATCTCCATTCAATTACTTGTAGTAATAAGTGTCTGTACGGATAGTAAATGACTAAAATATCCGATTTTGTCCATACTAGGTTACTTATAGTCTCCATATTAGGTTACTTATGCGTAAGGGGTCAAGCTGGCTAATAATTCCAGTATGCGTACCTACCCAAATAGAAAAGGCCAACTCGAGCCAATGGGACCGCCTAGTTCAACGAATTTGGGTTGGTAGGTACGATGAGCCAGCACATTCTTGTAGGACTAACCCTGGTTTAAACCCAGATCTAAAGTTAGACTCCATTTCAGATTTCCAGCCTCAATGCCTCTGACTATAGATGATGATGTACAATATATACAAAACACAGGTGAGAATGTGGTCTAAACTTGGGTCTACTGACACACTTGAGGCTACTGTACTATTCAAGAGCCTAATTACTGGTTGAGCGAGAATTTTAAAAGCACATGTCCAACAGGTGCGCAAGCATTACCACCGAGCAGCACATTGTTCTTTGCCTGGTAATGGTAGCACATCATCTATACTTCAGTATGCGTGTGTGTGCATATGCGTGCGTGTGTTTGTGCATGTGCATGTGCAAGTGTGTATAAGTACATATACTTTGTCTTGTCTGAAGTATGAAGTGACGACGCGCGCATATATCCAGTGCGGCCTTTCAGTTGCAGTGCGCTTGTGCTTTGCGTACGCGTGCGCGGAAAGTTGGTACAATGTATACGCCCGCATCCCTACTTCGAGCTGGACAGAGTATATACTTCCGAGGACCTAACACAGGGGTTCTCAATAGGCGGCCCGCGGGCCAAATCCGGCCCGCCAACCATTGATTTTTGGCCCTCGACTTGCTAAAAAATATAAAGGAAAACATAAGGAATTTGGTGTATTTGGCCCTCAAGTAGGGAACTTTCAGATATGTTCAACATTCTCTGGCCCTTCAGCTAAAATAATTGATAACCCCTGACCTAACACAAAGGAAATTCTTTTAAAGGTCCTCAGAACTAGAATAAAGTCCTCAAAAGTAAAACAATGGGATTTATTCTGTTTTGCTCTACTTCCGAAGACGCGATTCCTTTGAAAGTCCTCAAGAAGTATAGGTCATACAAAATGTGTATGCAATATGCATGTGTGTGTGAGCAACTGTGTGTCCTACTGTACCATGTCCCTGCAACTGACAGGACCTCAATCTAGCACAATACTTTGAGTACTATGACCAGACTTATCCACATCAGATTCAGAATGACAGCAGCCCTTCTTCAATGGCCCTTTCATTTAAACCTTTTCCCCTCATCCACCCCCAAGTTGAAATGTCCAGCTATGGAGGAGGGGGTAGAAGGACACTTTTAGGGGGTTAGGTCCACTCCCCCAAGAGCTCAAAGGTCAACCTTTTTTACATAGTCTCTCACCCCCCCCAAAAAAAAATTAAATCATGCATGCATACAGGCCTGCTACTTCACCGCAAGGACTACATCTCACTAAGATCCCTTGAGACAAAAGAAAAGGCTACATCTATGAAGAAAACAAAGGAACATGATGCCCTTAGCCCCTCCCCACTGGAGTGCATGTGCATTATTGACTTGATGTTATTCCTAATTCTTTTGAAGGCAGCCATTTGGGTTAGAAAACATTCTTGCATTCATCTGTGAAACCTTGCCCTTGAATCTTGAACATGATGGAATCTCTTATCCTTGAGCAAGAATGTGCGGAAACAGACGGTGCTTTACAGCAATCCCATTATGCACTGCATGTTATGTATCTATACTTTACTGTAATCTACAGCTATAGGGTGCAGCAGTCCTTGCCTGATTTGGCTCAATTCCATTTTTCAAGACCAGCAAATTGGTCCCAAATTCAGTTTCAAAGATCCAATTCTGGCAAAAAATGTCAGTTCTCAAGCTCGTAGGTTTGGGGCTTTGCACTGCACACCCCCTCCAAAATATATCAGTACATTTAAGATGTCAAAATTCAAGTACTGACTTTATTTTGTGTTTGGTTTTGTGCATTGAAAACCTAGGGAGTCACTCAATATATTACTTGGTACGCATGCTCATGTATGTCAGACCATGGACCCTAATGACATAAGAGTCTGTAAATCTCACCCCTAAATGGCGTAAGACACTAAAACTGACTCTAAATTGCATAGCACAATAATTGGTCCCTTAAAGGTGCAAGGAGAGATTTCAAGTCATCTATATTTTCTCTGATATTTGGTGAATTCATATAGAATAGACACTCAATAGATTCCCTACCTTTTATTTGGCTGCAGAAATAACTTAAAATGAAAACAAAAGGTGACTTGTATATGCTTATATTTCAATAGAAAACATAGGCTAAATTTTGTATTTGCTCCTATACGAGATAGGAATTTCACAATTTTTGTACCAAAGAAACAGTTCTCAGCTTAATCCTTTCAGATGGGGATATTTTTGATAGAAAGCTTTAGACCAGTGCAAAAATCAGAATTTTCACATTTTTTCAGGACACCTGTTATTTGAAATCTCTTGTTGCACCTTTAATCTTTGTCTTAATCATGCTAATTGTGTAATAACAATCATTACACTCAATATCCACTATAGAAATATACACTAGAAATCCAACTGGAACTTTGGGGCACTCAACTTTTTTCAGGTAGGGGGACTGAAATTTTGAGAAATTTGCAGGCTTGGGAGCTGAAATTTGGCTAAAATTTAGCTTCTGAGGCAAACATTTTCTGAACAGGGGGCCTAAGAACTTAATTTTGCTTCAAATGGGGTCTTGGGAACTGCTGGAGAGATGTGAAATGGGGTTTTAAAGGCTGCACATACCCTTACTACTTTCCAATGTCAGTGCCCCCCCTCCCCCGGCCCTAAACTCACACACACACATACACTGGCCAGCTACAGGTCTGATTAATGCAGGGTCCTGGCTCTAAGAACTCTCAGGCCCAGACTCAGGCCAAATATCAAAGCAAACAATTCAGAAATGTAGATGACATTTTTTTCTCAGAGTCAGAGTTCCTAAATAGCTCAATAGCAAATGAGGAGAATGGCAAAAGAAACTTCAAAATACCTGAAGTAAAAGAAACAAAACAAACATATTCTTCATCTTTTTGTTAAATTTGGCCATGGAATGCTTTCAAATCTATAAATAGTCAATTTGGAGGATATTCCAAATTAGGAAGTGACAAGTTGCCAATGCTTTCACCTCTCTGGAGTCTGCACTTAAAGGTGCATTTCATGACCACAGCAACGTTCTGTTTATGATTCAATGGACACTGTCAAAAAAGATATTTCTAAGATCTCAGTTAATTCTGATTGTGTGTTTTAAAGGTGCAACAAGAGATTTCACAAATCAGGTATCCCTAAAAAATCGAAAGTACTGATTTTTGCCCGATGTAAATAGCTTTCCATCAAAAATATCACCTTCTGAAAGGGTTAAGCTGAGAAAAGTTTTTTTGGTACAAAAATTAAAAATTTCTAATTTCGTATAGGAGCAAATACGAAATTCAGCCTATGTTTTATATTGAAATATAAGCAAATCAAAGTCACCTGTTTTACTATTATGACACAATATTTGGGTGCCTCAAAATCTCTTGTTGCACCTTTAAGGTAATTTCCAAGATTTCAGTTTTTTCTGAGGGCGTGTTTTAATATTATGAGCAAATTTTTATCACACAGAGTCTATCAGCTATTATATTGTAGTTTTATTCTGTTTACAGACAAAAAATACAAAATTCCAAATTTCAAAAGACCAAATCTACATTTAATCATACATACTATAAATGGTTGATTTAAACTTTTGATCAAAACACAATAAATTGCATACTTTACTATCACTACAACCTCCATCAGCGGAATGACCCAATTCCTGCAAAGGTCTGATCATAGCTACTAATGTAATGACGTCAGAGCTGGGAGATTTACACATTTTACAAATGTCATAATGGTTGATTTAAACTTTTGATCGCAACACAGTAAATCGCGTACCTTGAATTTTCAGTTGCTATCACCACAACCTTCATTAGCAGAATGACCCAATTCCTGCAACAGTCTGATCGTAGGTACTAATGACGTCAGAGCTGGGAGATTTACACATTCTACAAAAAGTCATTGTGGGCAAATATGATTTTCTCTAGTTTTACATATTTCTCTCTATGGGAAATGAGATATAGAGGGTGCTATAACATACAAATTGTGATCTTTGTAAGCCTTTATGGCAAGATTCCCACAATGGATTTTGCTGATTTTAACTGGGGTAATAGCTTTTGCAAGTCGCACTTAAAGACGCTATCAGTGACATCTGTTTCAGTATGACAAGATCAAGAGAAATCATTTAACACCACTTTCAACAACATAGGAGCATTTACCCCCAGGGTGACCTTGAACCATTATGGGGCTATACCACTTTAACTGAATGTTGGAACCTAGGTAAATATATACTTTTTCTAATCCTTATGAGAAAACGAGCACGTTTGTGTACATTCAAACATGATTTGACTTGATTTTTAACTTTTCCCTGTACAAACATTCCCCCCCCCCTTGGAGATGGGGGCATCAGTCCGAAAATTTGCACCCTATCATTTTCTGACAGTTTAGGCCCTATTGAAACTCAAACACCAACAAAATCAATTTTAGCATGAAAATCCTATGGGAATACACACAAACCATACTACAGAGTCCAATGAATCTCCATTGAAATACATGTTGTAGTAAGTGTCCGTACGGACAGTAAATGACTAAAACATTTGATTTTGTCCTTATTAGGTTGCTTTTGGTCCTATAACTTGTGAAGTATATTAAGATACCTGAACTTGTTATAAACATGCACAAATCGGATTTTTGATGATTTATTAGACTTTGACATTGAGTAAATCACTGAAAGTGCCTTTAACTAAAAAAGAATTTGCATGGTAAAACAGCTGTGCAAAATGCTGGTTAAAAATAATGCAAAAAAATATTTATCAAGCATTGGTTAATTTTCAGCCAATATTAATTAAAATTTAGTTAATTTTCAAATATTTAACCAACACATTTGTTGTTCACGTGGTAACAGATGGTTAAAATGGCACTTTTTAAAGGAATAAGCAGCAATTTGCTGATCCGAAACATCGAAAAATCATAAAAATTCATATTTTGGTATTTTTGTGACTGGCTTGGATATGCTAACATAACCTGCAAGTGGTTGGCTTGAAATCCGTGCATTAAAGAAAGACAGTACTTTTCATCTGATTCTGAATTTCTATACGTGCGTAGCAAAATTCCAACTTGCGATAAAAAAGTCTTCCCATGTGAATATCCCAGATTTTTAAGAGTAATATTGTGCATCATTTCCTATAGAGTTTGACCTCAAATATAAATATTATTGATCTTTGTTTATTTTGTACTGGTGTAAACCACAATCAGCTGTTTGGTGTAGATTTTCAGACGTCATTGCTCTCTGTCTTTTTGCGGGAGACAGTATGACAAATTTCCCCCAAACACTTCATTTTTTCTCTATTTGGTGTTTTTGTTCCTACATTAAACTAGTTATATGGAATTGTACCTACTTTTCTTTGATTTATAAGCTTAAAAAATGCATTTCCATATTTTGTTATCCTCTCGCATAATCGCTGCTTATCCCTTTAACCAAGGTGGTTAAAAAGTGCCAAAATATCCTTTTGAGATTATGTATGTAATAGGCAAGACACTTTCTCTCCTGTTATTGTAAGACTGCATTAGTTGTGACCTAAATATCAATTACCAATATTGCAGCAAAACCTGGGTCTACAATTGCACTTTTCCTCAGGAATTTCACCCCAGCCAGCTTAACAGGGTGCCATTCACATATCCTTGCCATTTATAAACCTTCAGATATATTTATAGACAAATTTGAAAACATTAAAATTTTGCTTATATAAAGTCAATAGGTTGCCTGAAGTTTCATTGCAACCATGAAAAATAGTTTGGTGTAATTTGGAATCTTGCCATATAGGCCTGCAAAGATCACAATTTGTATATCATCATCATCATCATTAGCTATGTCCATCCACTGTTGGACGAAGCCTCACTGAACATGTTTCTATGCTGGATTACGGCCTACAGGCTGATTAAAAAGAAGTTTACTTATTTTTTGTCGTGGTCTAATAAAAAAATCTAAAAGGAAATCTCTGTAAAGTAATATATCATCGCAAAGAGCAATTTCTGAAGCTCTAAATTAAAAAAGAATTTTTAAATTTGCACATGCGCATGCCAAACCCATGTTATACTCATTTGAACCAAATCACCCATTTTCCTGACTGTACACACCTGGATAACTTGAATCATTTTCTATTCACGCCAAATCAATAAAGCGTGAACAAGTCAGATCCATTGGTTTGCAACTTTTATGGTAAAAAATCCTCTGACCGCATGTGTCGCCTGTCGTCGTGGTTTGTAATGATAGGCCTCATATGACCTTTGACCTTGGCGTGTGACCTTTGACCACATCAACAAATGAGGGATCTAATGCTGCACTTATGACTCAAGTTTGGTTCCAATTGAATTTCACCTTTTCAATTGAAGTCAATTTTACATTTTCAGCCTATCTTACAACTTGACCTAACATGACCTTTGACCATGGCATGTGACCTTTGACCATGGCATATGACCTTTGACCTCATCAACAAATGAGGGATCCAATGCTACACCTATGACTCAAGTTTGGTTCCAATTGAACTTCAACTTTTCACTCAATTTTACATTTTTAGCCTATCTTACAACTTGACCTCACATGACCTTTGACCTTGGTATGTGACCTTTGACCTTGGTATGTGACCTTTGACCTCATCAGCAAATGAGGGATCGCATGTTGCATTTATGATTCAAGTTTGGTTTAAATCCATCAAAGAATGCGGATATTAGAGGCAAATGTTAACCTTTTTTCACAACAACAACAACAGACATCAACAACAGTGGACAAAGTGATCCCTATGTGTCTTCCTGCCTTAAGGCAGGCGACACAAAAATGAAAGCTTGGCAATATACTCATACTCAAGAACCGTAAATCAAACAATAATTAAGTTCATCTTTCTATTCCCCAAGCAGCGTATAATATAACTACTTTTTTCATCGCAAACTTTTTCAGCAATCCGCAATTCACCAACTATAGCTCAGTTCAAAAGTCAGCTCAAAACTCACTTGTTTAATATTGCTTTCCCTGTGTAATCTCTATTGAGTGTTTCAATTCCATTGTTCTCACCACTATAGCGCATTGAGATGTTATTTATGTTATATGCGCTCACAAATATGGTTTATTATTATTATTATTATTATTATGTATGAGAGAGAGAGAGGGGGAGAGAGAGAGAAAAAGAGATAGAGTGTGTGGGGGAGGGACAGATAATGAGAGATCCCTCTAAGTAACCAATCAAAATAGTGCTTCTATATCTCTGTATAAACCGTACCATTCTTACAGTATCTCTGATTTGCTTATCACATGATATTACCTGTCAAGTAACCAATCGAAATAGTGCTTTAATGCTGATAGATAGGTGCCCAGGGTTAAAGGTCCATTGCCCGATCATAGCCTGGTCCCAGGACCCCATATTATACTGGAAATAGTCAACATTTTAGTGTCAGAAGAAAGCTACTATTTCTCTCATTTATCCTGTGAAATCTTAGGGCTAAATAATATTTGGTAGGGATGTAATGATCAAAAAAGTTAACTTTTTTGGTCAACCAATGTTTAATTTTACACAGTATCCCAAGCAAAATCTTATTTTTTAGAACTCTCAAAATGGATTGAAATATCAGTGTCAAACTTTACAGATGGGGTATTGGGGTCAAGGTCAGTCAATTAAGATTAATGGTGCATTTTGTGATTCCAGCACCTTCTGTTTTATTCATTGTTCACTAGATATCCTTGACAAAAGCTTATTCACAAAATTTGAGTTGATTCTGATCTTGCAGTTTTGTGTTATGAGCAATTGTTTGTTTCCCATGGGTCCATAGGCCACTGTGCTGTAATTTTTGTCCGTTTAAGGACAGAATTTCTTACAGATAAGACCGAATTTGTATGTAAGATTAGGTATACACGGATTACTAAGGCTAACGGTTCAACTCTTTAAAGTCGGGTTACGAGGTTGTGGATCACGAAATGCCACTATAAAATGGGCCATCCCCTTTAAAGGGAGTGGATCAGAGGGAGGAAGGAGTCCAAATTAACCAACCCACCAGTACAATTTCCAGACACACAATCACTTCGGACTCAAACTCCCTGTATGCCACTGATAAGAGACTATTTCTGAACTACAGTCACATGAATCGATACCTGGTGCAATACACAGATGGTAAGGAATATTGAGTTTGATAATAATACAGCTTGGCTTCGGACCAAAAATATTTTCTCTCTCACTGTGAACACATGGCTTCAGTCTTCATGTACAGGGAGAGAGCACCGTGGGAGCTCTAAGCTGCTAGCCTTTATCCCCTTTATGACATTAACCAATTTCTGAGAAACTATATGGCCCTTTAATACAGGGAAAGCCCTAAGAAGTCTAAAACTGCATTTTTGTTATTGTCTGTAATAAATTTGTGCCAACATCCAAAACAAATATGCAAAGTTCAGTTACTTGACGTTTCAGAAATTTAAAATTAGGCACAAATGGTCTTATTCTAACATGTACTACATCAGCGAATAGTATCCAGACCACTGTACTGTAATGTGTGTGTTTACACTCAGAGAGAAAATACAAATTTAAATTTGTTGATGAGCAAAATTACAAATTTTGAATTTCTTACAGAATATGTACATCAGTGGCTTGCCCAGATGGGGTTGGGAAGCTAGGGGGCCTCCCCCTAACCCCCCCCCCATATATTTGAATATTGCTGTTTTCTTAGTTTTCTATCAATTTTTCAGTTGGAAAAAAATAACTTATGAGAATTACAGCAATTCCTGCAAATTTTAAATATTTTCATTCTTTTGGGTGGATCAGTGATCCGATCACTGATAGTGTCTTTGACCATACTACAATGGTCACATGGCTTTGTTATGTGTTTTATCACTAAGTACACACAGTGGCATAACCAGCCTTTTTTGGGGGGTGGGGGCAGGAAAGGGAGGAACATATATTTCCAAGCTTTTCCAGGGGAAGCAAGCATATTAGTATATGTTGTTTCACTGTAAATTGGCACATGTGCAGAAATTAACTAATTTTTCAGGGATAAGAGGGGGGAAAGAATCCCAACAAGGGGGAAGCTTCCCCTACCAGCCCCCCTCCCCTCTGGTTATACCACTGAGTACACACACACTCTGATTTGTTCAAGTTCAATGGTTGGGCTGGTAGAGACATTAGTTGGGCTGTTCGGAACATCGTTATCAACTGACTGACATGATATAGATTGATGACATTCTAGAGTGAGGTTCATTAATTCCAATAACACAAACAACCTGTGAGTGCAGGTCCCTATTATGGATGTCAATCAAAACAGGCTTCCAGTGGTTATGTTATCACTCTAGCATAATGTCAATGGCACCTAGGGCACTGGAAGTCTTCAATCTTACTCAGTGTCAAAAAGTAATCAGATCCAGATTTGGAGAAGGTAAAGGCAAAATGTACTGTGTGAGGAGGACAGTTAATGGCGAGTTAAAAAAGGGGCGAGTTTGAGAGTGGCGAGTTTAAAAGGCGGTCCCCACAAAGTTTTAAAATTTTTCAAAGGAAGTCCTTGTGGTGGTTAAAAGTGCGAGTTAGAGAATGGCGAGTTACCCCCCATAAAGTTTTACAAATTTTCAGGTAAGTCCTTGTGGCGAGTTAAAATTTTTAAGGAAGTCTGTGTGGCAGGTTACACTTTCACGGAAGTCATGAGGGAGTTTAAAATTTTCATTGTTTTGTTTGGTCCTTGTGGCGAGTTAAAATTTTCAAGGAAGTCCATGGGGGAGTTAAAATTTTCATTGTTTGTTGTGGTGCATTGTTTGCCTGGTTTCCGTAACTCGAAGCAGGACTAAATTGTTGTTCTGTAACTTGCCAGCAGGACTAGATGGGGTTTCTGTAACTCGCCTGCGGACAAATGGTTTTTCCGTAACTCACCAGCAGGACTTAATGGTGTTTTCGTAACTAGCCAGCTGGACTTCACAGTTGTTCCGTAACTCGCCAGGTAGACTAAACGGTGTTCCGTAACTCGCCTCCTTGACTCTTTGGTTCAGTCTGACTTGTGGGGGATAAATCACCATTTTAAAACTCGCCAACTCATACCGCCCACTTTTTAACTCGCCCAAAACTGCCTCTCTGTGAGAAGCCAATGAACTTTTGTTATTGCAGATCACAAGTAGGCCATACTTGTTTATGTGGGGGACCCTCTAAACGGGATTTTCCACTGGGATAAACTGTCGGGAAAAGTTGGTTGGTATATGCAAGGGGGTGAAGCCCATTCACAAACCATGGGCGCTGACATTTTGAATATTGCACGAATAATTATTAGTTTGGGCTGCTTGTCATACACTAATGTCAATCGATACGAACAATCCGGCCCAAAAATATCAGTTGTTGGATGTGGTGCTATTGGGTGGTTAAATTTTCAACCAGGGCCACACAACGAATGAAATGATACGTCAGTCGTCTTGATTTAAATAAACCGCCTCATGAATACATCTTTTCCACCTAAGCGCGCCTAAGAACCTAAGCGAGTGAGTATCTGAGAGCACAATGATCCAGGTGCACATATTATTACACCTGGCACCCTCTAACACATACATCAATGTATCACTACCGATTAGTGTATATGCAGAAGCGGGACCCACAGTATGTGGAAGACGCGGAGGCCAGCATTGCTTTCTATTGTGGTACTTATGTTTTCTTTGTGTCGGCAAAACATGAGCGAGACGATGAATTTCTAAAGATTAAGTAACGTTTTGCATCTCTATCTATATAGAACCTCTTTGGGTATATGACTGCCATGAGCACTAGTGGTGGATTTCATGGGTTATAAAGACTAAAAACATATATGAACCAATCAGAAACAGGTTAGAGGCACTATCATGTGATTCACCTGAAAGAAGTCAAATATTGAAATTTGCAGGAGTAGCTTAAAAGTGAAGTATGTAGAATCTCAAACTTTTCCAACTTTTCCACTGAAAAATTACAGAAAAGTAGTCTAGTGGCTAAGGGGGCGTCCCCATGCACCCAAAGGATATTTTTTTAAGTTACATATTCTAAGCTTAATCATGTCTAGTTAAGAATTTTGATGTTCCCAAAGCGAGATTGTCCAATATATATTTTTTTTTTGGGGGGGGGGGGGGTTTTTGGTGACGTTATTTGAGAGCCATCGTGGATGAGTCCTAGCTAAAGCAACTGCAAAATAAAGGGGTAGGGGTCCAGAACTCCATTATCTCCACTTGTCATTGACCAAATTGGCCATAGATTTATGTACTATAAATAGCTAATAATTTTCTCTAACAGAGGATACCAAAATGAACCTCTTCTATCTGTGATCTGATGTGACCGGTGTCCAATGTCACAAGGTAATCATTTTTGCGCTATTTCGGCATTGAATGTTTATTCTATATGTTCACATTTTTCTAGGATACTGGTTTTCACTCATTTAAATATGGCTGAATTGGATTCTTTGATGTATATAAGTAGAAGTCAGAAGCATAACTACAAAATCACATGGGTTAAGGAGTTAGGCACTGACTTAACGGTCAAGCACTTTGTAGAAAAAAAGGCATATTAGAGGATAGCGTGTTTTTTCTTCTTTTTTTTTAGCGTAAAAGTGCTCATTAGATAACTTAGGCTTCCCTTACCTGAGTACTACTGGACATATAAGGTATCAATGGAAAGTGTGTACAACACCCTACTTAACTGGTCTATGACAAGATTATAAATTGGCAGAGGCATCATTAGGTCATTAGAGGTCAAATGAGGTTCATCTGAGATACAATTTAAGGTTTAATTGATCATTTGGATGTAAAATGGATTTTGATAATCACAAATTGAGTTGGAAGATACTACTAAACTTTTTAAAAACAGTATTAGTGTGATGCTGTGAGTTTATAATGTTCTCTTTCTTGAGTAAAAAGGGCCATTTTACTGATTTTTTCAAATAAATGAAGGAATTTGGCTTGAGTGCCGATATATTTTATGGTTCAAATGACAAAATCGGTGTTGTATGGTATCCAAATATAACAATTTACAGAATAGGTCTGTGACCTGTACCATTTCCCTTTCTAGGGGTAGACAAACAATCCATTATCTCCACTTTTCATGAACAATTGGCATGATTTAGGTAATTAATAAATGCTAATAATTTTCTATAACAGAGGCTACCCATTATGAATCCCTTGCATAGCTGACCTGATGTGACAGTGGGGGTCAAAGGTCACAAGGTCGTTAAGAATTGGGGTTTTAGGTAATAGGTCTCATCTACAAACATAACATTTTCCACAAAATTCTGGTTTTCATTCAGTTTTTGCTTAAATATGGTAGCATTGCATTTGATGTATATAAGTAGTAGTCAGAAAGAAGAACTTTCCAACATCCACATGGGTTAAAGAGTTACATTGACTTAAAGTCAAAAAAGTTTAGGTATATAGGCATATTAGGTATT
>JAMKCH010043653.1:0-15411 GCA_023653785.1 Ophioderma brevispina | reverse complement strand
CGGCATGAAATGTAGATGATCAATACTACTCGTATGTAAAATACAATTTATAGGAGGGCGTTTTTAGATGCTCAATACTACTCGCATGTAAAATACAATTTACAGGAGGGCGTTTTTGCAGTACTTCTCTGTTTTGCCACCACCCTTTATTACTCTAGCATTTTGGCATGGTTTATCCACTGCTAAACTACAACTATGTTACGATTGTAAGTTCATCAAAACCAGTTCTGGCCAATACTACAATATGTTCTGCTCATAGAAAAGAAAATAGTAAATATATCAATAATATAACAATATACATCTCAATGTAGCAGAAAGAGCTCCTTTTACATTAGTCAAAAATGAAGATAGTTATTTTTTAATTTTTTGGCTTTTTAATATATTCAACTTGTTTGAATCATAAAAATAAGCCTCTCAATCAATTTCTCGTGCTCAAATTACCCCAAAAAAGGGTTTCATTTGTTTTCCTATGGCGTCTAGTTCAAAAGTTATCGATTTTCGTCAGAATCCAAGATGGCCGCCAAGATGGCCGCCAAAGGAACCCCATGGGACAATATTAATTTTGGGAACATCAAAATTTGTTTACTAGACACCTTGAGGATTACAAAAATGTAGGTTAGAAAAATATATCATTGGGGTGCATGGGAACCCTATCTCTCTCCCCGACTAATTTGGAATGACCATATCTACTACAAAAAATAAGCCCAGCTGTTATTTTTTTAAATTTAATGTTAAATTATTCACTTATCTTTACAATAAAATAGTTTGCATTTTTCAAACTACCTCCTGTTTTTGGTTAGAGCTTCTTGAAATTGTATGTCAGAGTGACAAAATTGTACGCAAAATTTAAGGTTTTTGTCCAATTTCGGACTTCAAATGACCATAATTTCACAAAGGTATACCCTAGAGATATCATTTTTGTGTCATTTTGTTCAGAAATGCAATAGCAAAACACAGGTAGTAAGTTTGAGCAGAATGCACTTTACTAAGAAAAATTATAATGCAAAATGTTACCCTACCCCTTAATTTTCTGCAGGCGTGAACAAATTATTTCGATTTGATAAAAAAATTCAAACTCAAAAATTCCAGGGATTATGGGATTTAAAATATGAACTTGTTATGCCCAATACCTCCTCCTACAACAAGTTCATATTTATTTAGACCTAGAACTCCTCATTTTTTAGTTTGAATTTTTTTATCAATCATTTTTTTCCTTCTGGCAATAGGTCGTTTAATGTACAAAAGCATCTCACACCAAATCCACCTAAAATACCAGCAGATACTAGCTGACTTAGGATCAGAATGAATTAATACAGTTATTTAAACATATTCCAATGTAAGAATACCCTTACTTATGTTTACTATGGTTATACTCAATCAATTTATTTCACTATGCAAGCAGCGATACAAAGTTTATGATGTATAAGTATACTAGCATAGCGGGTAAACCAAACACAGCATAGCTCGAAATAATGGTCACCCAAAATAATTTTGACAGGTTCAGTAAAAGTATTGTTATTCCTAGTTTTAGCATGTTGTCTCTTTTTCCCTATTCAGATATCATGGAGGTTGTATTTTGAGTTGTAGCATTTAAGGGGGAGGTAATTTTGCATTTCTAATGCCAGATTCAGTTTCTACACAAAATTTCACCCCAGAAAAAGTTGTTTTCATTCAAAATTCTTGAACTTCAGTTTTTACTCATTTTGTCCTCCAAATGCAAGTCAGATCTTGAACGTTGTCATATATGTTGCTAAATAATATAGCGCACATCCTTGCAACGCGGCATTGTGGTTCTTGGGGGGGGAAGGGTTCAAATATGGACATTTTAATTACCCATTGAAGCCTGTATTATAACTTTAAATAAAACCGACTTTTGGGGAATTTATGTAAAGTGGGATTTTTTGAAAAACAGCAAAAGGTAAACTTTGAGCATGTCGCTTTATTATGCAAAACGTTTCAAGTTCATCCGTTCTCATGAAAACTATAGAGGGCGTTGTTCATTCCTTATCCGGCGATGTCCTTTCACACCCTGGAGCATTTATTACAGACAATAAGGTATATATGAACTTGACATGCAAATGACTACTGCACCTTTGAATTTGTCAAAATAGGGAGTCCTTTGGTGATGAATTAATAACAAGCGATTCTTGAACCACTAGTGTCGCCTGCTTTCATGATCCACCTTTCCTTCACTCCTATTGTATATGACCTTTGACCTTTGCAAGTAACCCTTGACCTTATCATATGAAGGTTCCCATCTTGCATGCATGCATGGGCCCAAGTTTGGTTGCAATTATTTTCAAATGAAAATTTCATGTTTTCAGCTCATTTAATAACTTGACCTCATATGACCTTTGACCTTGGTATGCAACCCTTGACCACATCATATGAAGCTTCCCAACAGGCATCTATGATTCAAACTCTGCAGCAATTGGACTTTACTTCTTGAATGAGGCTAATTTTCTGTAGCAATTGGAATTTTACTTCTCAAATGAGAAACTGCCCCCCACCCAACACACACACAGAGCAGTGCACAATTTACCTGCCCGACTCCAGATTTAAAAAGCAAGATGTACCCTTGTCAATCAAGCAATTTGGTTTGGTAGAGAGCAAAGTTAAGTGAATGAAATAACATGCCCAATTATCCTGTTTACTTCACAAACTCAAGGATTGCCAGCAGACACTATAGTCTAGTATTTCAGGCTATTTAGTGTTAAATTAATTCAAAACAAACTCAACTCTAATGGATAATCTAGTAAATGGATAATGTAATATGTGATCGATGTTATTAATTTAATCTTCCAGGACAATAACATATTGATTGACAAGGTACAACTTCATCCCCTAACTGCTTGTAAACCAGCGCAAGTGAATTGTCACGTCATACCATAGCATAATTGAGATATTGGTACCAGAAAAAATTGATGTTTTACCCAGTGAAATTTAAGGCCCAGGAAATGTTTCCGGTTGATATTATGAACAAAAATATCCCCAAATGTGGTGAGCCAAACTAGCTTATACACACTCTCCTTTGAGCAAATATACTACACATTTCTGGAACAACTATCAAAATTGCTGGACTGATTTAATTCAAAATTTGCAATCAGATGTTTTTGGTGATAACCGTGATATGCTTTCAAGTGAGCAAGAAAACATCACATGAAAAGAAATTATATCACGATCAAGTCACCCACCTTTAAACCAAAATTTTGGCAATTTGCATACTTCAAAATAAGAGAAAACTTCTCCAAAATAAGGGATCTTTTGGTGAAAAAAAAGAAAAGCGGTTCTCAAACCACAAGTGTCGCCTGCTTTCGCAGTCCACCTTTTCTCCACTCTTATTTCATAACTTGACATCAGATGACCTTTGACCTTTACAAGTGACCCTTGACCTTATTATCATATGAATGTTCCATTGTTGCATGTATGGTCTAAGTTTGGTTGCAATTAGACTTCAACCTTCAATTTGATGTTTTCAGCCCATTTCATAACTTAACCTCAGATGACCTTTGACCTTGGTATGCAACCCTTGACCACATTATCATATAAAGGTTCCCAAGGGGCATGTATGACCCAAGATCTTTAGCAATTGGAGTTTTACTTCTCAAACGAGGCCAGTTTGATGTTTTCAGCCCATTTTTAACATCTCATATGACTTTTGACCTTGGTATGTGCCTGGAGCTGGGAGTTACCGTTTAATTTCCTATCCGTTTACACGGTCTGTATTTTCGTTCGTTTAAACGTTTGAACGGTCATAACAAGTTAACGACTGCCGAATTTGGCGCTTCCACACAATGCAATTCTTGCACCATAAATCGTTCGTAATCGGGTTACCCGGCTTTGCATTCGATCATAAATATCATCTTGAACCATAAAATGTAGTTTGTACTTAACTATGTTATGTTTTAATCCAAAATAGAGCAGTTGAATATCCTAAAGATCCCAAACGACGAATCACTGTGGGAGCTGCCATTTTACCTTTTTTGTAGATCCCTCTGTAATTGGAGCACCGCTTACTTGGGCCCGTGTTATGCGGCGTATATGCCGAAGTCGCTACACTCACATCAAGAACTGGTAAACGGGGGATTTCCCTGTGTCCATTTCTAGAAACAGCATTGGAAATGTAACTTTACTTTCACTGACGGCGGTAATTTTGGTGAAAATTGTGGACTTCAGCAATTAAAAAAAAAATACGAAAAAAAGTCAGTAGGGTTTGCTGACGTGGTTAAACGTGTAGTGAATGTTCTAAACGTGTAGTGATCTTCCGTTCGTGGACCACGGTGAAACGTTTACACGTCCCAGCACTATATGTGACCATGACCACATATCATATGGAGGTTCCCAGGGGCAAAAACACGGGCACACAGGCAATACAGGCACCAGGCACACGGTCAGACAGAATTGACTGATATATGGGTCGCCTCCTGCAATTCTCGCAGGCGACACCACATACAGGCGTCATCTGTATCGCAGTTCGTGAATGAGGACGAAGGTCAAATGAGGTCACACATGGCTTAGTTCGGTACCGCAACCGGGTTGATCCCCATATGGTACAACTTGGGTGAGGAACAATATGGTAGGCCGCGACAAATCTTTGTTAATATTAATCTTATGTTAATCGTAATCTAATCTAATTTCCAGTAGGGCAATAATGCATGTAGACGGTTGGTCACACATATGCCCGATTGAGCAATATCATAGGTATTAATGTTAACTAAGGCCACTGGGGTTTACTATCAATGCGATCACTTACGTTGACGGGAAAAATCGGCAGTTTTCGTTGTTCTATCCAGGATTCTATCGCAGCAGCGGCGTGTTTACATCTCTCTGGGGATCATTCTATCAACTCCGCGGTAACAAACCTCTATGGCCAGACCTGTATAGAGGTCAGGTCATTGGCTATCGGCTGCGACAGGCCGCCGATCCCCATTGCAATTTTCACGTTCGTTCAACATGCTCTGTCTGGAGCTTTAGGTGATTGGAATATTGCAGACTTACACGGGAACAGAATATTCTGAATCGGTCACCAAGCACTCACGTGCCTAAGACAATGATTTCACAGCTTTAGCAGTCTAGCTCAGAAGTGTAAATCATTCTGGACACGAGACGAAGTGAATTTTATCAGTAAAAGATTTTCAGTAATTGAGTGTTATAAGATTTAAAGATTTAGAAAGATGTGTACTCTAATTGTTTCAACTTTCTGTTTTGAAAAAAAAAAAATTGTACTCAATGGCGGCGCCTGCATCGCTACTTCGTACTTAAAGGTGCATTTAATAATCTGTAATTTATTTAAAAAAAAACAACAATACGATTTGCATAATGCTCAACATTCAAATGCAACTTTTGACCGCGCGTTCCCGGGTGGTAAACGAAAGCAGTAGAACCACATTGATCATCGTGAGACTGCAGCGTGGGCCCGTACTTGAGTAGGTATTCATTGCATTTTCGCGTGTTACCTAAACCCGTCGACATAGTTATATTCATAATGCTACATTGGCTTTACTACTGTCGCTGGAGGACGTTTAGCAAACTGTAAGTACTTTCTAAAAAGGGATTGTGAAGAGCACATAAGTTGTTCCATTGTTCCCGTTCAGGAAATATCGGTTTCGTAAAGGGTACTTGTTCGACAACTAAATGCCTCGAGGTCACCAACACGTGAGACACTACCCGAGGACACTAATGTATCCAAGTATACATAGAAAAATGCTCAAATATTGAAAACACCAAGCAATTTGATAATCTGACTTATTTGGGCCCATTGACTATAGATGACCTTCGACCCACTCGTGAGAGGAGTAACGTGATGCTCTCCCCAAGGGACCATTACATGCAAGTGCCTGAAAATGTGTGCAGGAAGTTGAAACAGGGGCATTAATTTAGGGTTACCATTTAGGTTAACATATTTACTATAGCACACACTACCAAAGCCTATGTGCCCTCTCGCAGATGACACAAAAAAATGGTCTTTCAGTGATAAGGCCTATTGGTGAGAAGGGGTCACTTCAAGCATTGGACACATACCATATCCATTGAGGCTGGAATACAGAGTGAGATACTTACTATGTTAAAAGAAAATACACAACTGTTCTACCTGCACAGACACTTGGGAAACGGCACAAGAGAAAGTCTTTACTGGCAAACAGGGTGGTCGATCAAGTGCTTTTTTTTTGGTGCATTGAACTGAAACATAAAAAGTTAGCAAATTTGGTTTTTAAAAACATGTAAAAAATTTCGTTACTATTTTTTTCATTTCAAAAATCAATCCCTTGAAGGTGAAACTTCTACCAGATCCCAATGTCCAAATTTGACAAAACTTGGTATGTGGTCAGTGGCTAACCAGACCTTTGCAAATGAAGGGGGGTCAGAAGGGGTGACGAAGCATTTTCTCAGGGGGGCTAATTTGGGTCATTCTACATAGACATTAAAAAGGTCAATTCATTTGGGGTTGGCGGGGAATGGGCTGAGCAGGGGGACTCGCCCCCTCCCATCCCAACGGTAGCCACTGGTAGTTGCGCATGCAAGTAATACCAGTGCATTGTGGCATCATATTTGTGCAATTAATGGCTCATTTGAACTATTTCTCCCAGCCAAGGTGATATTGCACGTTTTAACTTGCAGCATTTTTGTGCCACTTTCTATATATATTTACTAATTTGTACACGTTTTATTACTTACATTTTTAGAATACTTTTCGCAATTAAAATGGATTGAATTATGATGACCGTAGTAAAAGTGTCCTGCAGTTCACATGGCCCTAGAGAGAGGGAAAAATGTTTAAGAATGAGCAAAAGCCAGAAAAATATTTAAAAAACCCTCCCACGGGGGGTGGGGGTTCCCATCCGTGCAACAAACACATTTTCTCATGCCAAATTTTATCAGGAAAACAATTTGATAATTTGTTGTGGATTCCACTTGAATGCAGGTATGATCAACACAGGTCCAAAAAAGAAAAGTATAGGGTGATGGGTAAGGTTTTGTCACAAGTTTGCCTTCCAAAAATGCATTTTTAAATTTCTAATGGAAATTTGATAAACAAATTTGAGATGGTAGACTTAATAATGATTATAAGATGAAGTAAAATCAATGGTCTTTTAAAAGAAAAAATAGATGAGGTTTTTTAGCGTTTTTATTTACTCATATATAACGTGTCGTGGAACAATTCATGTGGCATGGGGGGTCCATGGAGTTTGCGTTTGTTTTCCAAAATACAGTTTTAAACAAATCATTGTTAAAGTGTTATGGTGAAGTTCTTTATGAAGGCAGCATGGTGGTGGGTGCAGGTGGGGTATCCGGACCTCTCGCCACTAAGCGCATAAACCTGCGAGTACATGTGTTAGTTGGTGAAGGATGGTGTAGGCATGTAATCTGGTGCACACAAAATTTAATGTAAGTAAAAAAATGCCTTATTTAAGAATCAGTTTTGACAAACAAGGCTTTTCACAGGAGCAGGTGATCGGTTGACTTTGTGATTGATTGCCATCGAAGACTTCAAACCAGCCACCAAATTCAGTATATTTGCCAACTCTGACCCATATCGCTGTTGTGCTTCCTCAAAAAACAAGCACACACGCTTTATGCCTAAGAGACATTCGCCAGTTGAGTTTCCTTGACTTCAAATCATAAGTTTCATGACAGAAAATGCCACATGGACTGTACCCTCAGTTTTAATACAGAATTTAGTTCTTGAATAAATCCCAGCAAGTGGCCCCGCCGGGAATCAAACCGGGGACCTCATGCACCAAAAGGCGAATACCCTAACCAGCGGCCCACACTCTCCTATTCAGAAAACGGCTGCATTAGTCTTTAAACCAGCGATCGATCGCCAAAATTGATCGATCATTGCTCAGTGTGAAAAAGCCTTAATAATTCAGTACAGAAAACTTAAAGTTTTCTATGAGAGCTGCTGGGGACAGCAAACCACATTAAAATTATTGTTTTGGGTTTTCCTTCTCGAAGGACGTATGCAATCAAGTGGCAAAATGTAGGGAAATTAGTATCCTCAAAAATCTCTCATGTCTCTTAAGAAGCAATGCATCTGATAGGATAAAGAAGAACTTTTTAGTGCATAAGAAATACAAGCGGGAATTATGGCCAGGGTTCAGGGCCTTCTTATTGGCAGGGCCATGATCGTTGTTTTGGACCGCTCTCGACCATTATAACCGCAGACTAAAAAATACTTGTATGCGTGTATGCTGAGACGACATATACCATGGTATATTCGTTCTCAGGGTATGAAAACCCATAGCTATTTCACAACGTTTGTAAAACACATACGACGCGTAGACATACATCTATGACATGTACGAGTCAATTCTCACGGGGGGGGGGGGGGGGTTTTTTTTTTTTTTTTTTTTGTTTTCTATGGAGCTGCTGGGGACAGCAAACCACATTCAAAATTATGTTTTGGGTTTTCCGTTCTCGGAAGACGTTCTGCAATCAAGTGCAAATTTAGAGAAATTAGTATCCTCAAAAAATCTTCTCATGTCTCTTTAAGAAGCAACTGATCTGATAGGATAAAGAAGAACTTTTTATTCATAAGAAATCCCAATGAATTATGGCCAAGGGTTCAGTGCTTCTTATTGGCAGGGCCATGATCGTTGTTTTGGACCGGCTCTCGACCAATTATAACCGCAGAAATAACATACTTGTATGCGTGTATGCTGAGACGAATATACCATTGGTATATTCGTCTCAGGTGTATGAACCCATAGCTATTTCACAACGTTTGTAAAACACATACGACGCGTAGACATACATCTATGACACGTACGAGTCAATTCTCACTGGGGGGGGGGTAATTTGGAAGTTGGGATGAGAATGAGTTTTTCATCAAGTCACAGGGTGTTTTTTTTTCCACAGGCAAGATCCCCCCCCCCCCACAAATTAGCTCTTTTTTACTTGACAGTGGAGAAAGTTGGGGTTTTTTTTGGTCAAATGGTGGGCATTTTTTCCCCCTGAAACATTTCCATCTTAACACAATAACAGCAACAGTAAATGCAAATCGGCATCAACAAAGGGTGTGACCTGCATGCATGGCCGTACGCAGGATTTATTTTTGGGGGTGTGGGACTTTAAAAAAGTGGACCTTTTTTGGTATAAGTGGACATAACCACCCTAAAATGGTCCTTTTTTTACTTTTTGAACATTTTATTACCAAAAAGTGGACTTCCTTGTCAAAATTTCTGTAAATTTTGGACCTTTTTATCAAAAAAATCCACCAAAAAGTGGACCTTTTTCCCCTTTTTGTGGAACTTGGGGTGCAGAAACCTTTTGACGAGCACGTACCACCTGGTTGTAAAAGGGGGTGGAGCTATCAGCGCATATGACGCGTGGTCAGTGACCCAGCAACCAGCAACAGCAGATCGATTCGGTGGCCAATCAGAGGCAAGTGCATTTTTTCTGTAGTAAATACGCAGAGAACCAGGAAGTACGCGCTCGTCAAGGGGCTTCTATCCCCGACTATAGTCTTCCACAGACTCAAAGGTACGAGGGCGCTCTAATGCACATCACACAAAGACTTGACCAAAGAAGTGGTCAAAAATATTTAAATTATCTAAATGACCATTACTGGAATTTAGAACAGTTTGCAGCTGGGTTAATCCCCTAACCCTGAAGAATTTGGACATCATTGAGCGTGTTTCCATACTGCCGACACGGCAAAAAGCGGCTTTTGCTAACCCTATGGACCCATTTTTTCCCACTGTCTCAGCTATGAAGGCACATACCGGTATGTGGCATGCTCGACTGCACTTACCGCTATCATGCAGACCCGGCCGGGGTCACAATTTTTCCCCATTCCATAACTTCATGCATTTCTTAAAGAGACATGAGGAGATTTCCAGGAAGAAGTGCCCCCAATTTTTCTCGAAACCCGTTTTTTTTACATATTTGGAATGCTTACCAATGTAAACTAAAACAATTACACTGTGTTCATCATGAATATTATTGATGTTGATTTCCCAAATTACCATTTGGAAATTCCCAAATCGAGCATGTCATGTCCTACACCCCCCCCCCTCCGATTCATCTCGCACACATAGATAGTTGTGTAGCACTGGTTGATTTCCTATGTATGCTTTCTCAACACGTCAAGTCTTAGAAGAGACTGACTTCACTTTAGCAAGGGGAGTCGCTATCCTGAACTTAATATACATGTATAAATAAGTTCATGGATTTATAGGTCCCCTCTGACTTATTCGCATTTTCCAGTAGAGAGAATTGCATATGTGATCATTCGATGTAACTTACATGTATATTCCCAACACGTGCGAGTACAAAGTCATTTACAAATTTACTTATTTTTGTGAAATCTTGTACTTAAAGACACTATCAGTGATTCACCCGAAAGAGTCGAAATATTTGAAATTTGCAGCAATAGCTTAAAGGAGCATTTTCGTGATCCACAGCCTCGTCCCCCCCCAACTTGTAACAAGTTGAGATTCTTATATCATCTGAACCGTTAGCCTTAGTAATCCATGTGTACCTAATCTTACGTGCAAATTCGGTCATATATGTAAGAAATTCACAAAATTATGTCCACCACAGTGGCCTATGGGACCGTGGGAAACAAGCAATTGCTCATAACACAAAACCGCAAGATCGGGATCAACTCAAATTTCTGATACGCTTTTCTCAAGGATATCTAGTGAACAATGAATAAAACAGAAGGTGCTGGAATCACAAAATGCACCTTTACAATTGAAGGATAAGTCTGTTCTCATACGTTATTTTTATCAACTGAAGAATTGCCAGAAAAGGAAGAAAACGACAAAGATATGACTCTCCATTGAATTACGTGTTGTAGTAAGTGTCCGTATGGACAGTAATGACGAAAATATCGGATTCTGTGCTTATTAGGTTGCTTCCGGTCTTATCATTTGCAGAGTATATGTTAGGGTACCTGTACTTGACATGCAAAGATCTGACTTTGATGATTTTTTTGATTTTATGATTTAACAAATCACTGATACATGTAGAATCTTTAAGTGTATTTTTTTAAGTGTAAGTATGAGCAAGAGAATGTACACAACACAAGATAGTATACATATATTGAAAAAAAGAGGATTTGAGAGAAATAACATGATTTTCACATTGTACGTTTGTGTGTATGGTACTACGCATGATACACATTTTACATGTTTTACAAATTCCGGCTACCGGTATAGCTATTTCATACTCAAACCATACGTACGTCAACCACAGAATGAATGATTCAGAATCCCTTGAAATTATATGTACATTTTTGTAGGCCTACCGTACTCAAAATATGATATTGAGGGTGTTTCCGTAAGGCCAATGAAAGTCAATGGTATGTTTCCCGTAACATTTTTTGCAAATATCATAAGGCCCTGAAAGTCGAATATGAGTTTAGCGTCACCCTTTTTTCAGCTCATAACGAGGCAACTTTTTGTGGGCCGCCAGCTACATGTATAGCTGGCAGGACCACTTAGCAATCCGTTGTGCGTGTGTATGTATGTGTGTGTGTGTGTATGTGTGTGTGTTTGTATGGATGTGTGTCAAAAATTGTTAAGTTTTTTCATGGGGCGGCCCACAGCTTATATTCTTTGAATATAGCGAGCGCGAAAGCCGAGAACCGCGAAATTCTAGTTCATTATTCATTATTTTTTTTTAATTCCCATCGCTCACCAGATATGTGTCGTTATGGAAGCAGAAACTGTTACTTTGTGAATTAATAGTCACATAAACTATGTCCCAACATTTATTGCAGAGATGCAAGTTAATCAAGTCCAAATTTCCCCAAAAGCTTACTAAAAAGGCTCTGAAAAAGAAAAAAAATGATCCAAAAGGTAATTTTTCCAAAATAATGAATTTTTTCTGAATATGGATCACAAAACGCGGCCCAATTTTCATAACGCGCGCGGGGTGACGCTAAACTCAACATCAACTTTCAAGGGCCTAATGAGGCAAGTATTTCATTTTTCATTAATCGTAATTTTACTTAACAGCCATTTCACCAACCTTCAGCGTGCTCCAATTACCTACAATATTGTTAAAAACACCACCCTACATTTAGAATTTTGCAACTGTTCTTTGTTTTAAAATCTACTAAAATCACATCTCACAAGATGTGATCACAAGAAATCATCCTCATATTTTCTTTAAAATACAAAATGAACTTTTTAGGGATTTCAGCATCTCAAACGCGGGCACAAAATCATAACGCGGGCGGGTTAATACGGGAAACATAACATCAACTTTCATATTACGCCTAAGGCGACCCACTGACACTTTTTTCCTGGTTTTTTTTTCGACACAGAATTCAGAAACCCCAATAAACATGTGCTTTGTTTAATCCATCAAATTAAGGATTTCCAAATTCATCCGTGTCAGAAAAAAAGTGTCAGTGGGTCACTATAGCTTACGGACACCCCTTTTTGAAATCGAGCCCTAAAATCAGTGTTCGATTTAGAGGGGTAAAAAATTTTACATGCACAGATGCATGTAAGATTTGCTCTGTGCATGTAAAATTTTGCCTGTGCATGCAGATTTTTGTGTTATTCAGCCCATTTTCTGAGAAAAACCCCAGTTGTGCATACATACTTTTATTTTCTAATCGAACACTGCCTAAAATTAATACTAACAATCAATACATGCTACACACTAAATTCTACAAAAAATATATTCATTCATATGCAAGCATGTCATTGCATCTACCTTTGCAAAGGCCCAGGCTTGGACAGTTTGTTTGATCATGAGACATCATGACATGCCACATGGATATGACAATGACATAAACACACATATCATCAGATTCTTAGTTTTATTTTACTCTACCCTCAACCTTAATTGTGCAAAAGGTACTAAAGCTCAGTCATACTTGAATATTTATCCGGCAAACACACGTCAGCTAGCAAAATGAACGGGTTTCTCGGTCTTTACCCATAATTCTCGATATTTCCCATAAGCCCCTAGTCGTAATCTTCCCATCATCCTACATCTTCCGGGTCAGTAAACGAAAGGTGGCGCGCCACCAGTTGCCCACAGGCAGCGGAGGCCGGATGGAAAGTTAAAAATCGGTGTAATGTCGTCCTGAAAAGTTTTTTTTTTTTTTTTTTTTTAACAAGTTGAGATTCTTATATCATCTGAACCGTTAGCCTTAGTAATCCATGTGTACCTAATCTTACGTGCAAATTCGGTCATATATGTAAGAAATTCACAAAATTATGTCCACCACAGTGGCCTATGGGACCGTGGGAAACAAGCAATTGCTCATAACACAAAACCGCAAGATCGGGATCAACTCAAATTTCTGATACGCTTTTCTCAAGGATATCTAGTGAACAATGAATAAAACAGAAGGTGCTGGAATCACAAAATGCACCTTTAAAATTGAAGGATAAGTCTGTTCTCATACGTTATTTTTATCAACTGAAGAATTGCCAGAAAAGGAAGAAAACGACAAAGATATGACTCTCCATTGAATTACGTGTTGTAGTAAGTGTCCGTACGGACAGTAATGACGAAAATATCGGATTCTGTGCTTATTAGGTTGCTTCCGGTCTTATCATTTGCAGAGTATATGTTAGGGTACCTGTACTTGACATGCAAAGATCTGACTTTGATGATTTTTTTTATTTTATGATTTAACAACTCACTGATACATGTAGAATCTTTAAGTGTATTTTTTTAAGTGCAAGTATGAGCAAGAGAATGTACACAACACAAGATGGTATACATATATTGAAAAAAAGAGGATTTGAGAGAAATAACATGATTTTCACATTGTACGTTTGTGCGTATGGTACTAGGCATGATACACATTTTACATGTTTTACAAATTCCGGCTATAGCTATTTCATACTCAAACCATACGTACGTCAACCACAGAATGAATGATTCAGAATCCCTTGAAATTATATGTACATTTTTGTAGGCCTACCGTACTCAAAATATGATATTGAGGGTGTTTCCGTAAGGCCAATGAAAGTCAATGTTATGTTTCCCGTAACATTTTTTGCAAATATCATAAGGCCCTGAAAGTCGAATATGAGTTTAGCGTCACCCTTTTTTCAGCTCATAATGAGGCAACTTTTTCATTATTCGTTATTTTTGTAATTCCCATCGCTCACCAGATATGTGTTGTTATGGAAGCAGAAACTGTTGCTTTGTGAATTAATAGTCACATAAACTATGTCCCAACATTTATTGCAGAGATGCAAGTTAATCAATAGTCCAAATTTCCCCAAAAGCTTAAGCTAAAAAGGCTCTGAAAAAGAAAAAAAATGATCCAAAAGGTAATTTTTCCAAAATAATGAATTTTTTCTGAATATGGATCACAAAACGCGGCCCAATTTTCATAACGCGCGCGGGGTGACGCTAAACTCAACATCAACTTTCAAGGGCCTAATGAGGCAAGTATTTCATTTTTATCGTAATTTTACTTAACAGCCATTTCACCAACCTTCAGCGTGCTCCAATTACCTACAATATTGTTAAAAACACCACCCTACATTTAGAATTTTGCAACTGTTCTAATTGTTTTAAAATCTACTAAAATCACATATCACAAGATGTGATCACAAGAAATCATCCTCATATTTTCTTTAAAATACAAAATGAACTTTTTAGGGATTTCAGCATCTCAAACACGGGCACAAAATCATAACGCGGGCGGGTTAATACGGGAAACATAACATCAACTTTCATATTACGCCTAAGGCGACCCACTGACACTTTTTCCCTGGTTTTTTTTTCGACACAGAATTCAGAAACCCCAATAAACATGTGCTTTGTTTAATCCATCAAATTAAGGATTTCCGAATTCATCCGTGTCAGAAAAAAAGTGTCAGTGGGTCACTATAGCTTACGGACACCCCTTTTTGAAATCGAGCCCTAAAATCAGTGTTCGATTTAGAGGGGTAAAAAATTTTACATGCACAGATGCATGTAAGATTTGCTCTGTGGCTGTGCATGTAAAATTTTGCCTGTGCATGCAGATTTTTGTGTTATTCAGCCCATTTTCTGAGAAAAACGCCAGTTGTGCATACATACTTTTATTTTCTAATCGAACACTGCCTAAAATTAATACTAACAATCAATACATGCTACACACTAAATTCTACAAAAAATATATTCATTGTATTCATGTGCAAGCATGTCATTGCATCTATACCTTTGCAAGGTCCATCAGGCTTGGACAGTTTGTTTGATCATGAGACATCATGACATGCCACATGGATATGACAATGACATAAACACACATATCATCAGATTCTTAGTTTTATTTTACTCTACCCTCAACCTTAATTGTGCAAAAGGTACTAAAGCTCAGTCATACTTGAATATTTATCCGGCAAACACACGTCAGCTAGCAAAATGAACGGGTTTCTCGGTCTTTACCCATAATTCTCGATATTTCCCATAAGCCCCTAGTCGTAATCTTCCCATCAT
>JAMKCH010043652.1:0-11625 GCA_023653785.1 Ophioderma brevispina | reverse complement strand
ACAGAGACACAGTTACAAAAGGTATGTCTTCTGAGGGGGAAATGTCCAGCAGGCTCTGTCTCTTACCAGCATTTAGGTTCTGGAGGGGTAAAGGCCCAGTAGGCACTTATGAGCACTGGCCTTTTTTCTCACTAAATGACCAGGAGGCATTAATCAGCACTCAAATTTCCATGAATAAGTGTTGGATGGGCTGATTATTTGAGTGCTGATAAATGTCTCCTGGGCATTTATTGAAAAAAAATAGGCCAGTGCTGATGTATGCCTACTGGGCATTTACCCCTCAGGAACCAGAATGCTGTTAAGTGCCTGCTGAGCATATTTTCCCCTCAAAAGACAAAAAAAATATATATATAAAATAAAACTGTAAAATCTATCCTTACAATGAAGCAAATGCCTATGAGTGCTGGCTGAGCAACTAAATTGCCTATTAGTGCCTGCTGGGCATTTAGGTCCCAGGATTAGGGCGTTAGGGTTAATAGAAAATAGCAATGCATAAGAATTTGTAAGAATAGTTGTACTTCGTGCTCTCCGAACAGCTGCTTGCTTTTGATGTGACAGCTCACATTAATTTTTTTCTCCTTAAAATCACAAGAGAAAACTTCTGATTTAAAACCTGTAGCCACAACAGCACCTCTGTAAAAATTCTTTCATTGAACTGTTGTAGACCCAATCTCAACTCTATCAGGATTAACACGTTCCCCGGACTTAGGGCTACTTCTAGCCTAGGTTCGCTTCAGTGGTTCCATTGTATTAGCCCAGTCAAGTTGAACCATTACTCAAAACTAGTGAGACAGCAATTCTGACTGCAGACTGCCCTAGTTTTCTAGCCAGAGTGTCTCACCTCGAGGCCGTTTTTCAATGAAACTGCAACCCGATATCAGCTCGTGTGCCCACACATGTTTGCCGAAGGGAGGTCAGTAATTGCCAATCTTTATCCCTAAAGTCCCTGGTGTGCGAGGCCCATGAATTTGCCTAGCGCGGGTCCAGGAAAAGGGTTAAGTCTACAATATGACACACTAGACCCAACCCTAATGCTAACTAACCATAAAATTGTAATCCTAACTCTTAAAACTTAAATCTAATCCAAACTATTTCACATTTGAATATCTTGCAGGTCTTCAGCAAAAATCATCTGAACCAGATTAATCCAGTGGGAGAGAAATTTGATCCCAATTTCCACGAAGCTATGTTTGAAACCGTCGTTGAAGGAAAAGAACCTGGCACTGTTGCCATAGTTACAAAAATTGGCTATAAATTGCATGAGCGGACTATACGACCAGCTCTTGTGGGTGTGGCTAAGGCCCCATGATAGTGGTTTTTACCAATCAACCCTGTACTAATAGATGGTAATCAAATCATGACACTTGTGGTTGTGGACAGGAAAGAAAGCCAATTCTTTGACAGGTCTTTGTGGCAACAATGTTATTCAGGTCTTAGAACATCTGCATTAAGATTAAGTTCACAGACTTATGGAATGCCACCCTGGTGTGGTCCTGTAAGCAGAAGTTAAGCCTTCTACAACTATACTTCATTTCCCTACCTCCGTGCAGTGACGTCAGCGAGATTTCTGATAGTCGCACCAGTGAACCTCGCGCGTTGGCTTAAAGCGACAGCGTTTTTACACGCGCGCACAAAGACGGCATATCTAGACGCGTGCGTAAAAGCTGCGTCAAGGTTGTGACATCACTGCACGGAGGTAGAGAAATGGACTATACCAATTTTAAGGGCATGAATCATGTATCCTGAGATGAAACCCCCCCCCCCAAAAAAAAAATGTTCTACAGGCCCAACCAATCTTGATTTAGTATTTTGGATATTTTTGACAATTTGCTCTATGCATGTAAAAATTAAGCATTTTTTTTAAATATAAGTGAGTGAAGCAAGATAATAAAGAATGCAATTTTTTACAGATTTTTGCAAAAAAAACCAACTGATCCTAGTTGAAGGGTCTGTTCACCCGTAGAACATTTTTTTCCATTGCATAAGTAGAATTTTGTCAGCATTTACTTCATACCGATTTAAAAAACCAAGATAGATAATCAATCTTTTGTAACTCTAGAAGTAGTGATTAAAATCAAAATGCAGTTCTGGTGCTGAATTGATTAGTCTTAATTATTTAATCATGGTGTAGGAAATAAATTTCATCATTTCAAATTCTTTATACCCTCAACAAGGATATGCATATGTGTAAAATTTATCCCTCAACAGGGATTAACCACAAATCCATACTATTAGCTCATTTTATGATTTAGCAAAACAGTTAATTAAAAGCTTTGGTGCACACAAATCAAGGGGTCAGTGACACAAAGACTAACTCTTTGTGGAGAAAACTAGATCTTAAACTTGGTATAAAATATCAGAAAAATGCAGGTTCTCTGGTAAATGGCAATGGCTAGTGAAAGAGACTTAGCTCCTTAAAAAGATAAGATGTGGAAATACATTTTTCTAGCTTATAAATCAAAGATTAGTATGTAAAAATTCCATAACTACTTTAAATTGCTCAGCAATGGAACAAAAATGGCATTAGTGTCACTGACATCTTGAATGAAATGCTACAATTAGAGAGACATAAGGAGATTCCAGAAAGAAGCGCCCCCATTTTTTCTCAAACCCCGGTTTTTTTACATATTTGAAATGCTACCAATGGATTAGATCACCCACCTGAGTGAATAAGCCGAATGCCGCCCGTCTTTATGTAATAAGATGATTTAGTAGTTTGTCGTGCACGACAGAAAGTAAAAGAATGCTTCTATGGGGAACGATTACGATAGCAGGCCAGTTCAAAACAAGGTTTGCGGTTTTCTTGCACATGTTTGCCCAATACACCTCGAAACGTTCTCGGTAGGTGGTCCACAACCAATCCAGTGAAATTTGAGAGAAATTCATATTCTAAAAAAATCTCCTCCTGTCACTTTAATCATGATTTTGCAAACTTAAAAAAAAAATGTGGGGACATTTCAACACAAGCCAGTTTTAAGGAACTTCATCTGTGCATTTTTAGTTTATAAAGCACCACTGAGAGGACTTTGAAGTTCTTCACTTAAAAAAAAATAATATCCTTAATGCACAATACCAGAGGATGTTTTCAAAAAGGCCCACAATCCCATGCAAAACTAGTTAATCACCACTGAATTCTGCAGTAAAGAGTGGTTTTAATTGCCGTATCTACTAGCAGTCAAGCGATGTACAATGAAAGACCTCTGGGGGACTAGATTTGATATACTTTATAAGCATAACTTATTTTTCTTATCGACTGATGTTTGGACCTTGAAAATAGCAAGTCAAATATACCCTCATAAATTGAAAATTTAGAATTTATGTGCTGTGCAAGTGACCGTTGGTCTCTACACTGGGTAACCACAAAGCATGCATTGATGATGGGGCATTCTGAAATTATCCTCTGGCACAATACTAAAGTTTGAATTGGATTTGATTTTGCTTGATTTAGTAAGCATAATTCTAAGTGTACCAGACCCTTAGGATACGGTTGTCTAAATTCTTTAACAGGGAGTGGTGGGTCTCAAATATAAAATGTTCTGATTTCTTTCAAACTTTTTGGCGGTTTGTACCACTCTACAGTATCTATGATTGGATCATTCATGATATCAAACATGATATAAAACCTTTGAGGCCATCAAATAGACCTCCTTTTATCTGTACAAACTTAAAGTTTTATTACCGTGTATATGATTGGAGAGATACACCAATTAACCCATGTATAACCAATAGATTGGCCCGTTAACCTTCAGGGGGTTATTATGAGAAGAATAGAAATTCAGAAAGAATCAGCAAAAAACCCAAATGATTGATCTGCAAGTTATGATAAGAATTGATAACCAAATCTTAAGTTTGACGGAGTGAGCAGTGTGGACGAGGCTGATTTCACAGTGCCCCTTTATTGAACTCTAACCTACGGTTCACACAAATGCCATTGCTAGTATTGAAATACAAGCAAAACTCTAGGATAGTAAACCCAGACACACAGTGCTAAAGGGAACTTTTAAGTGATTCATGTATCCACTTCAAGGTGCTGCTCAAATTTAAAGGCACTCTGTGATTTTCTTTTCAAGAATACAATAAAATATGAGTAAATCAGGTTTTTTTGGCATTTTTGGAAGACAACCATGCACTGTGATAATTGGTAATTGGTTTAGAAGTGTAACAACCTTATAAGTAGTCCAATAATTTACAAATTGGACCAAAAAAATTGCAAAGAAACAATTTTGGTGTTATATACTGTGGAAATGTCCAGACAATATATTAAAAATTATAATTATTTGAATGATTTTTAAAAAAGATGACCACTTATTGGGATACTCCTTAGAAAAATGTATAGTTTGCTTATCTATAGTTTGGGAATACAATAGGCAAATATACAGTTTATGGTCATCCTGGGGTAAAAATTTACAGAATGGTCAAAACTGATCACGCTCTCGATAAACTAATTGGATATAGATGGTTACGAGAGTGACCTCCATAGACCCCTGTATCCCCAGGTCACATTTTGCATTGTAAATTATGCAACAAGGATATTTTTGGTTGTTACATTCGAATACACTTTACACCATTTTTATAATGAAAAGACAAGCTAAAAATTTCCCCCATGGGGACCTTGGAACTATTTGACTTGTAACATTGACTTACAACCTGAGTAAGACAAAATGTACCTTTTTGAATCTTTAAAAAGTGAAGAACATGTTGGTATACTTGTTTGAGGGCCTTTTGACCCCTGATAAAACTTACTATCAATTCGATTTGGGTAAACTTTTTAATATGTTCTTAATTGATTTTTCGCAATACAATTCTGGAGAAAATTATTCTTTTGCAATAGTTTTGGGTTTTATGGCATAATTTGTCCCTATTTGACGGCCTATTCGCTCTTTGCACGGTTTTGCCAATGGGAATCAAATTTTTAACTGAGCTTTGCAACCTGGATTGAAAAAAGTAGCCTATGCTAACTATTTCCAAGAGACAAGGTCCAGTGGTAGACCCAGGATAGGACCACCTTCTTGCCTTATGAGGTTTAATTCGTGGCGCCAGCTCACTGTTGATGGCCGGGAACTCATGGGACAAAAAAATGCGATGCGGAGAGTCACATTGGCAAGCAGAGATGGTCACAGCCCCCATCGATGCATATGCTGTTGAAAACAACCGACTCCGGTCGATCTGTTCAAGGTGGCCCTTCCTTACGTGGAAGATTTGCTATTGGTAGGGAGTTTGTCATAGGGCCTGTAATAGTGATTGAATCTGTCTTGGGGCATCAGCCAGGCGATGCATTGAATGGGGAGCTGAAGATCCGACCTTGCAATAACCTTGAACATTGACATAATTTTACCCCCTCTTATGGACAGTGTCAACCCTGCGTTTCTGCGTTATCTATTTTGGTTTGTACTTGCAAATATTTGATTAGTGTTTGTATAAGTATACATTTTAGAAGGAAATGGATTGGATGAACCCAATGGTGGCATCAAATTAATGTAAAACTTCCGTATTTTGAGAAAAATACTAAAAAAAACATGATGTTGCCCCAATTTTTCTAGACAGGCATAACAAAACAATTTGAATTTTCATGATTTCTTTAGGTTATATTTAGAGAAACCAAGACAAAAATTTGTCTAAGGACGTTTTTTTCATTCCTTAAAATAGAGCTTTTTGAAATATAAGGGAAAATGTCAAAAAAGTGTGATTTTTACCTTTTCCAAATTTTGAGTATATATTGGAGAATATCTTTAGTTAGAAATTGAGAAAACCGTCCCTAGAGAAGACCGACTGCTATCGTAGGAAAGTTAATAGTGCAGTGGCGAAGACCTAAAAATTTAGAGGCACCCCTACCGGAGGTATAACAAGCTGGTAATGATCTCATTTTAACCGTCTGGATCTCTAGTTTTTGAAAAGTGATGTGGTTGCAGCAACTTTGTACAACATGGTGAATTAACCCTTTGTTTGCTGAAACTAGTGAAAATTGACCTTTTCAATTATTTAATTATTTGATGGAATCAGCCCGTTTATTTTTTACCTCTGGTGGTTATACCTACGTATTTCATTTAAATATACATATATCACAATATTTTATGAGGTTTTAAGCTGGTATGGGGGTTAAGGGGGCTAAAAAATACGCAAAATTGGCCAAATTTTGGCAATTTGGACCAAAATAAAACATTTTTTAAGTATGTGACCAACAATACATAGTATAACATGCTGGGACGAGTGTCATTTTAACCGTCTGGATCTCTAGTTTTTGAAAAGTGATGTTGTAGTTGCAGCAACTATGTACAACATGCTGAACTAACCCTTTCTTTGCTGAAACTTGTGAAAATTGACCTTTTCAATTATTTACATATTTGATGAAATCAGGCCAGTTAATTTTTACCTCAGGTGGTTATACCTACATATTTCATTTAAATATACATATATCACTATATTTTATAAGGTTTTAAGCTGCTATTGGGTTAAGGGGGCTAAAAAATACCCAAACTTTGCCCAATATTGGCAATTTTGACCAAAATAAAACATTTTTTAAGTATGTGACCAACAATACATTGTATAACATGCTGGGACTGGCGTCATTTTAACCGTCTGGATCTCTAGTTCTTGAAAAGTGATGTATTTGTATTTTTTGGGTATTTTCGACCAAAATGAAGCACATTTTCCTTCATGTGATACTTCTTCTTGCGTATGAGGTAGCAGCTAAATGTGATGAATTTGGTGGAGCCCACCTCACTGACATTGGTTGGGGTTTGAGAAGTCTATATATCCACCGGTGGACGAAAGGTAGGGCACTCATTGAGAATGTGATCCGCAGTCTGTAATGGAGAGCCACATTGGCAGGCTGGAGATGGTTGCAGCCCCATTGGTGCATATTGCTCTTGAAACGTCCGACTCCTGTGTGAATCCTGTGTGACGCTATCCTTACGTAGAAGATTGCTAACAGGTGGGAGTTCTGCAGGTGTGATGTGAATTGGTCTGGTCTTGGAGTATCTAGCCAGGAAGTGTTCCGTGTCTGTATAATGTTGAATGGGGAGTTGCAGAGTTTAACAGCATGCCGACAGAAAGGTCGACGAGAACGCAGTCTCTGTCTGCTGAGCTGGGTGTGATTCTTTGACAGTGTTATGCAGCAGGTGCTTGTTGTCTAGCAGAGCCTTATTCACCAGTTTATGTGTGTGATGTGACCAACAATACATGATATAACGAGGTGGGACTGGTCTCAATTTAACCTTCTGGAATCCTAGTTTTTGAAAAGTGATGTTGTAGTTGCAGCAACTGTGTACAACATAACACATTGTTTGCTGAAAGTGACCTTTCCAATTATTTGCTCATTTGATTAAACTCTGGTAAGTTTCAACACTGGTGATTATGCGATGTACCTATTGAAATAGACGTAATAGCAACATCTTTTATGAGGTTTTAACTGAAAGGGGGTTAAAGAACCAAAAATATGCCCAAACATTGAAAATTGTATTGGCAATAGCAGCCAAAATGAATCGCATTTCATTGCATGTGACCAAGAGTGCATAGTATAATGGTCCAAGACCTGATTTGTTCCATCAGCCAGGATGTATCAGTGCTATAAGCATGGGGAAATGGGTGCAACATGGTCCATCAACCCGTAACAAAGTAGGACTGTTCTTATAAGTCACATAACTACATCTAGCTGTCTATGTGCCCACCTCCATTTCATTACCCTCTTCAGGTTTGTTATTCTGATTTTCACAGTCTGTACAAGAGCAAGCATCTATGCACTCTAGTCCAGCAAGCAGGCAGTGATACTTCTACACCAACAGCCTTTATAAGCACATAACAGAGCGGCCGAGCTTTGAAAAGTGCTCTAGTTTTCGAGTTACCCCTCCCCTCCGTACAACAACTTGAAAACATAACCACCTTTACTTGAAGGATAAATATATGAGATTTAAGAAAATGATGGTTGTGGTTCAAATATTTGGTGGCAGGGATGATTTATAGGCTGAAAAATGCATTTTGGGTTGCAAATTAAACGAAATTATTTTTTTTTATTTTTTTAAAGTAAAAATATTACAATCTTATTTTTGTGGTATATCCTTTTTGTTATTGATATAGGTTTTATACATTGCATAAAGGGTTCAGGTAATACTCGTGATGACATGTGATAAAAAGGATGTTTTTTTAAGGAAAAAGGTGATTTGGGGGCTAAAATTCTAGACCCTTTATATATTGTATAAAACAGAAATCTATAATATAAATGTCAGAGATTGATAGCATTGCATCATGATTAAAAATTGTTTTGCTAAGAAATTAATAAATCTTGATATTCTTAAGTTTTTAGCTCAAAAAAGTGATTTTTTGACCCAAACAACACCCCTGCCACCAAAGTTTTTGACCACAACCATCATTTTTAAAAATTATTATTATCTTTCGAATAGAAGTGGTTGCGTTTTGTTGTACCGAGGGGAGGGGTTGTCGACAATTATGCAGTCCAAACCGCTCCACTAACAGTAGAGATGAGTCAGGTCTCGAACCTCAACTGGAGCAGGTGCCTGAGTGAACATCGCCTGAGTGATGCCTCAACCATCACAGGTAGACAAACCACAACCAAGGCAAGGATGAAATATGGGACAGTTTCCCTCACAGCTTGAATGTGCATGAGGAAGTTTGCCTCCCTATCTGCTCGTAACAATCGCAGCAATATGTTCACAGACTCTAGAAAGTTTTCCAAGTAGACAAATGTAGCTGAGCGTGGTCTTTCTTCTTTTCGAAAGAGGTCAATCGTATCCAACACGGACGGGGGGATCGTGTCCTCTGCTTTCTGACAAATGGTGGCACAGACAGTCACATCCTTGAATTTGAAGGACTGCTCAAGGTCACCAACTACTTGCTTGGGTTTATCGTTGAGCCATGGCAGACCGTTCATTGTGGCATAGGCTTCAGCTGAGGTCAGGAACGTGTGTCAGTGCTTTGTGTGCCAGACGGACTCCTCGGATTCATCTGGTAAGCTGTGGTTGTTGCATAATACATTCGATGAGGTTAGAATGTTATGAAGTCCACCATCTCCGAATATCTTACCAATGCTTGCAAGGAAAGCCATTGTCAGATGCATTCCCCCTAGCCTCATTGTTACTTTGCCCACTAGAGGTTCCCAGCCTGCTCCTCAGAATTTGCTGTGCCTTGCTGTAGAGAGCAAGGTCCGCTGTTGCAACGAATATGTACGTGGTGCTGCCCCAACTCTTCAGATATGTGCACCAGTCTCAACAAAGATGTAAGGATGGTAGGATGTTCAGATGGTGAGGCATTGATGAAGGGAAAGTATCGAATCCTTGCAACTGGGACAGTCTTCGAATTCACAAGGGCATTGAATCCACTCCGTGCTGGAACGTTTGATACGTCATCTCCAGAGGCCCGTGCCACTTCCCATATGATGTCTTTCATCAGGACCTTTGAAACACCCATTTCATTTTCGACTGATAGAGGTCTTCCACCTTTCGGATTAGCAGCCATCTTGCCGGGAATGGCAAAGACCATTCCAAATTTCTGGAGACTTTCTAAATCTAAAGAACGACATGCATGTCGGATATGTATGCATAAAGGTATGGGTCACACTTTGAATAGCACAAGTACTTTTGAGGTCGGGTATTAAATTGATCTGAATGAGGAATACTACGGGAACTAACACGTTTTGTTATAGGTTATGCATGAGTGAGGTGGAAGACCTCTATAGGTGACGGTGGGTTCTGGCTTCCTAGCTGCGGCTTGCGGTACCATGGATTTGCTGTCCCTTGTATTGTGCGGTGTCCAAGGATTTCTGCTTTGTACAGGGAATTGAAGACAATTCACAAGTGTCCTGAGATCGTTGATACAACACAATAACCATGGCATGGGCAGTGTGATGTGATGCATCACAGCAAAAAGGACCCCATTGTGGCGAAAGATGTAAAGAAGAGCTCTAGCCAAGGAAAATACCCCTACCAGAGGCACTTTTATACCATGTATTTTCGGTCACATGTTTGCAAGAAAATTGGATTCTGTGTGGTCGAAATTGCCAATATCGCCTAAATGCTTGGTATTATGTTTGGCACCTTAATATCAACATTAACAGGGCTGATTTCATTGAATACGCACATATTGAAATTGTCATAT
The DNA here is from genome assembly GCA_023653785.1 of Ophioderma brevispina. Classification (NCBI taxonomy): domain Eukaryota; kingdom Metazoa; phylum Echinodermata; class Ophiuroidea; order Amphilepidida; family Ophiodermatidae; genus Ophioderma; species Ophioderma brevispina. The sequence goes on along the minus strand of JAMKCH010043652.1, from coordinate 1,518 downwards.
TTTCACATGTTTCAGCACACAAAGGGTTAATTCAGTATGTTGTACACAGTTGCTGCAACTACGATATCACTTTTCAAGAAGTTGAAATCCAGACAGAATGAGATCACTCCCGGCTTTTTATACAACATATTTTTGGTCACAGGCAAGAAAATATATGTTATTTTGGTCAAAATTGCCAAAAATAACCCAATTTTGAGTATGTTTTTGCCCCCTTTACTCTCTAGCAGCTCAAAACCTTATAAAATATATTGCTTTATGTATAATTATTTCAATAACACACAGAGGTACAACCACTAGTGGTAAAAATTAAGAGGGGTGATTTCATCAAATTAGCAAATGATTGAAAATTTCATTTTCACAAGTTTCAGCTAACAAAGCGTTAATTCAGCATGTTGTACACAATTGCTGCAACTACAACATCACTTTTCAAAAACTAGAGATCCAGACGGTTAAAATAAGACAACTCCCGGCTTGTTATACCACATATTGTTGGTCACAAGCAAGAAAATGTGTTTTATTTTGGTCAAAATTGCCAAAAATTGCCCATTTTGGGTATATTTTTGGCCCCCTTAACCCACAAGCAGCATAAAACCTAATAAAATATATTGTTTTATGTATATTGCAATGACACATACAGGTATAACCAGCAATAGTGAAATTTGACAGGATGATTTCATCAAGTAAGCAAATAATTGAAATTACAATTTTTTCACTAGTTTCAGCAAACAAAGGGTTAATTCACCATGTTGTACAAAGTTGCTGCAACCACAACATCACTTTTCAAAAACTAGAGATCCCGACGGTTAAAATGAGATCATTCCCAGCTTGTTATAACTCCAGTAGGGGTATCTCTTAAAATAGAGCCCTTTTTTCAGCTTCCGCCACTATACTATAAACCTTACCTTTTACTTCGGTATTTTTGGAGTTATCTTGTCTGCCAACTTTGGCGAAAATTGAACATTGAGAAAATCTGTGTTTTAGTAAAAAAGGGACTTTTCATGCCATTTCAAGCTGTCTCTTTCTCAAATAACTTTATCTTTGAACTTCAAAATTTACTATGTTGTGCAAGTGATGGAAATACATCTTTATGCACTATTGAATCAAACATCCTTTGTCTCTAACTCCAGAAATCAGAAGAAAATGAAATTTCATCTGGTCTAAATTAGCGCTTTGTTTACATTTTCAAATATTATTTTCGTTTTTCCAAGATGCGTTCGCGCAAAAGTACATTAAACACGCGCACGCTTCATTACGCAGTAAATATTCACTGCGCGATGCTGCGCCTTGCGACTGACGGCGTAAAATGTGCTTAAATTCCCGCTGTTAAGACCATGCGGTTTTTGTGACTTTAAATGGTCAAATAGTTGTTTTAAATCGGCAAAAAATACAGCTCAGGATTGTCTGCAGTGGATAACCTTTGTTGGTAACGATAGAACACAGGTTGATGTTTAAAATGGTGCAAAAATCCGAAATTCGTGTGAAAACAAAAGCACTAGGGTTAACACTACCCTTAATTTC
>JAMKCH010043651.1:0-21076 GCA_023653785.1 Ophioderma brevispina | reverse complement strand
CAATGGAATAGCGCGTTTAGGCGTGACCACTGTGTGATGCCAATAGAAACCGCGGATAGGAAGCGTGTTCCTATCAGCACTCCCTAATTTCGATCTCAGTTTGAGGGTGCCGTCACTGTGCGCGTTAGTTTTGACCCTAGAAACTACGGCGCTGGCCTTTCCATTGAAACACGCACGTGAATAAAGGCAGCACAATCGAAAATGCTTAAAGCGAATGCAGAGTCAGTCATGACGTATACGTCACCCTCAAGAATCAAGACCGAACAGAGTAGCGCTGTGGGGCTGTGCGCTGTGCAGTAACACGATTCTCCTATGTATGTAATACACCTGCATGCACTGGCCACATTGATCCGCGAGTGTAGATAGCCACAGTAAGTGCTGTTGAGCATATAGGACATTTTGACCAGAAAACACATGTATCAGGGCTATATGGTACTACTTTGAACAGTAAGTAGCCTCTATGTTTACAATCACGACAATACACAAAATGATAGGTGATATCAAAATCAACAAGTGCATTGCCAAGCCTGCCCAGCCTTGCTTCAATACAAATCGCAACTACCGGTTCGGGCTCAGCAATGGGTGACGAGCTATTACTAGTCCATCTCTGTAACAAAAAAACATCCACTACGCTACTCTTACTCTTCCCATGCAAACAAAATACTTGTGGTCTGCTGACGGAAGGAGAGGCAACGGCCAATTTGAACAAAAAATTCCTAACTATTCAATTTCAATGTTTTTTTCTCAAAAATTTCTTCATCCAAACATCTTTGTTGGATGAGAAAAGTTGATCAAAATAGCGTTTTCTACCTATATGCCACAAAAGCTGTAGAGGTCTGTTTGGTTTGGTAGATTAAATGAAAGTGATGAGTAAAAACTGGGACCAATGAGTCGTTTAGCGGATATGTTGGATTGGTTTTACACACAGTTCGCAACCTCGACATCCCAAAAACTTTAGTAACGAAATACCAATGACCGTCACCGCCTGAGTTTCCAACTGTTACTTATTTCTTCTAGGTACAAATATCAAAAAGTCATGCCTCATAAAATCTGACAAAAATAAAGGTAAAACATAACAGGTTTTAAGGATTTCTTTATTTTTTCAAAACTGTTACTGTGCGACATGCGAGGGGTTTTCCCAGATCACATCAAATTAAGATTATAATCAAGATAGGTACATTAAATTTTCTTCAAAGAAATTGCCAGCCATGTTTCAATGACCTAGGGGATGCTTGAGGGTGGAGCAGCTAGGCATGAAATATGTGCCAATGATTTCAGGAGGAGCAGGATGGATGGGGAGGGAATTAAAATTTCCTCTACTAAGAGATTTCTGAATTTAAAGAGTACATAGGTGACTTTTTACTGCTGCAGTTTTACGGTCTTCTTGGAGAAAATAGTCCAGCCCTTGTATTAAAGGGGCAATTTCGGGATCCCAGCCCGCCCCCCCCAAAAAATTGAGATTTTATATCCATTGAACCATTAACATTAGTAATCCATGTGTGCCAAATCTGCGTGCTAATTCGGTCGTGTCCTTTACTCCTAGATGACCTTTGACCTGTTGCAAAGTGACCTTATGATTAATAAACATTACCAATGTTGACAAATTTTGACCCAAAGTTTGGTTGCATTGGACTTCAACTTTTAAAATTGTCAATGGATGTTTTCAGCCTATTCTATAGCTCATATGACCTTTGACATGGGTATGCTTTGACCTCTTATAGCAACTGGACGTACTTCCAGAATGAGGGCATGTTTTTAGCCCATATTATAACTTGACCTCATATGACATTTAACTTTGATGTGCGAACCTTGGCCTCATTATCATATGAAGGTTTCCAAGGGGCATCTATGATCCAAGTTCTGTAGCAATTGGGACTTTTGGAATTTGATGTTTTCAACCCATTCTAACTTGAACTTATATGACCTTTGACCTTGGTACGTGACCCTTGTCCTCATATGATGGTTCCCAAGGGGCATCTATATCAGAATTATCTAATTACCTAATGGACTATTCCATGATTTGGAATTCATACTCCCCAGTGGGAGATGTAATTGGAGTCTTCCACAGAGCAATGTAGATTTCAAATGTAGTTGCCCAGTTGGCTATTCCATTTGAATTTCATACTCCCCCACAGGAAAACTTAAAGCAATAATAGCACATTTTTTTGAAGAGCGCCCCCAATTTTCAAAAAATTGAGATTTTTACACGGTTGCAGTAAACTATACCTGTGAACGGTTACGCTGGAAAATGTCTGTGTCTCACAAACGAAGGAATTTTGTAATTAGAATAATTATTATTGGAGATCTCCGATATAATAATTCAACGGCTGCTGGAAACGGCCTTCCAATGTGAAATAGCCGGGAAATAGCACCATGTACTTGTCTACGCTCATCCATTAGTTGTTTTATTGGTTCAGGCAAGTCAAGTTAGAGGTTATTTTCTCGAGGTGGCACTATTTCATCATGGACGAACATAAACGTAGCATTTCCAGCTCTGCCGTTAAGTCCAATCTGAGATCCCAATTCTAATTACAAAATTGCTTATTTTATGATAAATATGCATTTTTTAGTATTCTCGTTCACAGGTCTAGTTTCCTAGACAATTACCAACATAACTGTGCCAAAATATCAAATTTTGAAAATTGGGGGCGCTCTTCAAAAAATGTGCCATTATTGTTGCTTTAAGTTAAATGTTCACAGAGGGGGAACATTTGGGTCAACTATTCCAAACAGTTCTCAAATGGAATAGCCCATTGGATAACCTCTTTTGAATACACACAACCCTCCAGAGATTGTCAACTTTCCTATAGGAGGGGTGATGTGTTTCGTCGGAATGGAATAACCCTTTCACAGGGGAGGGGGGTGGTCGTGGTGGTCTTTTCATAGTGTCGTGTGAACGGATTTTTTGGGGGGTGTGGGGTCAAAAAATGCAGCATACAACCAAAAGTCGTCCTTAAAAATTGACATTCCGATCCTGACGCTATTTTGCACTGAAGGGTGTCTACAGGGGAACATGTTGTAATCATTGCCATATTTTATTATTATTAAACTGGGAATATGATTGTTATTAAACACTTCATTGGAGGTTCATGGGGAGTGAAACGGAGTTCAAAATATTGAGAAGTCTTTGACCTGGTTTACACTTTTTGGCTATTGTTGCTACCAGATTGAAGACACAAATCATTGAATAAAATATAGCACTTATATCACTGTAATATCCAATTGAAATCAATACTTATATCCAGTCTCGATCTTCCTTCCAGTTCATGCCCCTACATTCAACTTCAAACTTTGGCCTCTTTCGATTTAGGCTGACTATTGGGTCTGGTATGTTGCCGAGGCCAGCATATGTATTTGATTATCCAGGTAGACATTGTTTCCCACACGATCAATTTCAAGTGTGTGTAATTAATTTAATAATGAGAATTTTTAAAGCAACTTTTTTTTTTACAAATATATGCTAAAAATAGGATATATTAAAGAGCCAACTGGTTCACTTTGAAAAATGGTCTGCCCTCAATATTTTTCAAAATCGATATTTTTACATGTGTCAAAGCTTTTATATACAAAGCCTCACCCGAAATGATTAAGACCAAATAGCTTCCTTATGGGTAAACGTAACGATGTTGTCATTTAAACAGTCGCCGGCGTGACGGCGAATTCAGCAGAGACTACGAAACTGGCGTTTAAGACACAAACACACGGGGGGGGAGGGGGGGCCTCCTTATGCTGTTCCCCATTCTATGCACGACTGGTTTTACCGGGTCTCTAACCTTTGTGGTTTTAATATCATTGAGTAAATTTTCTTCATACTACACTCTGCCCTGCGCAGTGCAGTGCCGAAAAAAAAAAAAAAAAAAAATTTTTTATTTTCGATCACTTGCTGCAGCAACTCAACGTAAACCTGCTGCAGCGCAGTTTAAATCAATTTAACTCGGTTGCAGTACCGCATGCAGTAGACTGGGCGAGACCGATTCGAGCACTGCACTTACGCCACCAACTTTGCAGGTAGTATGACCGACCTTAAGGAATTCAAACATATTGCATGTAATATACACATTTGTTGATTAAGTTATGGAAAACTTAAAAGTGAGCCTACAAATTACCTGGATTCTTTAATCTTCATATCAATTGGCCCTATCTGTTTTTTGGGTATGTATTTGTATGTGTAAAATTATCTCTGTTCTTCCATGGCCTAGACTCATACATTGGATAGAGTAAACAAATTGAGAATTTCAATCTTTTTGTGAAAATGTGGCCCGTGCCACTTTAAGGAAAATGTTTTGGTGTTTAAAACACCTCACATGAAAATGTTGGCAACCGTAAACATATCTTATAAATCGGATGTACTTCCCCCTGACAAATATAAAGTCCTCCATCCCAATAATTTAAGGGCGTCTGCCATTCCTCAGGGATACTTGTTTATTTGTTGCCAGATTCAGCATATACTGCTCACTACTTCTTTCCTCACATTGCCAAATTAGAAGTCAGCCTGAAGTACTTATTCTCAAATTGGTTTCTACCCCTCATCGTGGTGATTCATCCTGGGGGGGGTGGGGGGGGGGGGGGGGGGGGGTGGGTGGGTGGGGGGGGGGGGGGGGGGGGTAACCTCTGATTTTGGGGGTTTTGGGGGTTGGGGATGTGAGGCTGAGGAGTTTTAACCCCTCAATTCCATTTCTAAGGGTCCATTTGGTAGAAAAAGGTACCCAATCCCATAATTTAGTTTTTCTGAATGCTGCAGGGATCTTGCGCCTTGTTGTTGCCAGAACTCCGGACAAATATACTATAGTGGCTGGAATATAATAATCATTTTGTATTGTTAACGCGCGCATACCCACTTAAACGTATCAGGTCGCTGTGCGGCTGCCATTAAAGGCGCTCCGCACATCAGAGAACCCATAATACCAGAACAAATTTATGCCAAGAAGCTCATTTTAGAAGCAGGAGGACACCGGCGTACCCGGAGAAACCGCGGGAACGAGTGATGGATCGAGAACCAAATTCACTAAAGCCACCGAGAACGACCCCCTGCCGGGATTCGAACCCGGACCCATTGGTGATAGGCGAGGGAAGATACACTGCAACAACATTCTCTGGTCTAGAATTAATTCTCAGACAGAATTGAACATAAGCCAGCGTGAAGTGCGTAACTTACAGGAACAGCGAACATAGGCACGTTGTGCAAATATTGGTCCAAAGTATGCGCCGAGCCTGCGTATAGCTGACGGTACTTACATGGGTTTGCAACCGGGCTGTCATGAGACTAAATCCACCAACATAATACAACTTGCCAAACCCAGTAACGCCTAACGAACTAACTTATTCTCCTTGGTCGTAAGGTCATTTTCTCATTGTGGATGTACAGCCATGTTCTTGAATACTAAGAATTTATCAAATTTTTGGAGCATTGATTGACATTACATGATAGTAATAATATGTGATATGGTTTTGTTCCGGCGATGTGGGGCTCTGACATTGGGTATGGTACGGGTATTTGCGGGCCATAACAAGACCTCCATTTCACATCTCACAGCAGTTCCCAAGACTCCCAGTTGAAGCATTTTCAGGTTTTACGTCCTCTTTGGGGAAATGTTTTCCTCGAAATCTAAATTTTTAGCCAAAGTTCAGCTCCCAAGCTTCAAATTTCTGGGGAATTTCAGTTTCTAAGACGCTACCTTGGGGTGACAATATCACTTCCAACCCACCTCAATTGGAAATTGAGGCTGCACAGCCCTACCTGAAAAGAGTTCAATGCCCCCCAGATTTGTTCAATATTTTTTGTTCATTCTACCTAATAAACAGGTATTATGTGATCCAGACCTTATCTCCCATCATCTCCCCCAACTTACCTTAAAATAGTTTAGGATTTTTTATAATGCTTGAGCTACAAGAGCTACTGTATATTTGTTTGAAAAATCTAGACAAATTATAATTTGCCCTTGCAATAGTAATAAATGCAATGCTAAAAACACCATGCCGGTCCGAAAGTTGGGAGCACAATAGTGAAATAAAACCAACTAAACCTCACACTTCATAAGCCATGTTTTAACTAATAGGTGATCATTTTCTTTATCCTCTAATCCTCCGAATAAAATTTGGATAATTATCCTATTGGAATACCAAACACTGACCTAACACAGATTGATACGCTTTGATCAATATTGGATTATAAATCATAAAAGAAATTAGCTAGGCAGCCCATAAAAATGCTTTGCCCTACCCCATCTTTAACAAGTCACCGACAGAAGTGGGTATGCAAACTCAATTCCACAAGCAATAATTCATCAGTGTGACACCCCAAGCGCTTTAAAATGTAGATCTAAGTCATTAATTATCATTTCAAGATCTCTTTACCACTAATTAACAAGCTCAGGTTCAAATCATAATACAGCCCCAAGTAATTATTTGTTAATTCAGTCACCTATCCCAGAGATGGTGCTCGCTTATGAATGGCATAAAGGCAATGCTCCTTGGAATTAATTCAGAGGCAACACCTTGATGGTCCTGTTTCCGATTGCTGGAATTTCTCCCTCCCCAGCACACCCCACTTACTAATTTACGCCAAAGCAATCCAGAGCTGTTTCCTCCACACTCCCCACATCGACTCACCTCAAAGGAGGCTTTATTCAATCCCATAATGCACTGCAATATAACCTGCCTCTCTAAATGTTAAAGGACATATGTCAAGATTTTTTTGTCAAGCTCAGTTTGACTACATTCATAAAATATATGTACAACATCACAAATTCCCGAAAATATACAATTTGATGTAAAATTAACAAATAGAGGCAGGTTTTAATTTTGCTTTTTTGACATACGAAGAAAAACCGGGCTGATTTTTGCCACAGGGCTTCATGTCAAACGCGGCCCAACTCGGACGTCCAAGTGATGACCCAAAACATCGTTTTTGACTCGATTGTTCTGCTGACACTGTATATTGATGGATTAAGGAAAGTAAAATAATAAAATTAGAAAAAAAAGTTACAGAATGAAGGACATATTTTTGTTTCATTTCGTTGTGTTTAGAGTTATTATGAAGTTGCACTGCGATATTATGGTCACATACGACGTAAATTATGGATGTCATCACTTTGACGTCCACCAGTTGCCTGCGATGTGGATTTGTGTCCAGGAATCGTTTTCGAGTAAGCTATTGGGCGGGAAATAAAAGGGCAAATACTCAACAAATGTGGACAAATTTTCAACTTATTTGGATTTTCTGTAATTACTTCCACTTAAGCTTTCATCCATACCAAATTTTCCAAATATTCAGAATCATGACATATTTCCTTTAAAGAGTGAAATTCACTTTTCAAAAAAGAGTGAAATGAGTAAAATTCACCTCCAAAAGAGAAAGGAAATTTCCTCGATCCTTAGTGATTGTCTACAGTGATCACTTTTATTTAAAGCAGTCTGGGCAAACCTATTTATAAACCAAGTAAATGTTAAAGGGGCGTTTCCATCCCCCCTGAATTTACCCGGAAGTAGTACGATATTTGATATCAGAATGAAAGGGCCCGTATTTTTTCTCATTGTCCGTCCGAATTTGAAGCCCCTCAAATCCCTTCATTCCCAAGAATATCAACAAAAACTCACTGTTGAAGTGGTTAACCACTTTTATAGCCCCAGTATTGAATAGGGTTTTACAACGTGCATTATTGCTTCTACCATCAAAAAACACCGCAAGTTTGTTTTACCACGGTACTTGATGGGGTGTATGTGCAAGTGCCAGCTCTCATATCAATTAGAGTACACAATACACATAAATCGGACAAAACCCCTTTTTAATACCTTACAGAGTGATATCATGCTTTTAGGAGGATTTTCACTCTTTTTAGAGTGATTGTTCACTCTTTTGGATGTGAAATTTTTATTATTTCCCTTCTTTTTGAACAACGCTTTTTCACTCTTTATATTTAGAGAGATCTTACTGTACTTTTAAAGTGCTTAAGTAGATCATCACGCTACGTGTATCCTATATTGTTCTCACTGGGGTGATTGGCGGCCATGTTGGCCACACATAAAGCAGGTGTGCGATTGAATGTTAGGATTTTAGTGGATTATATATATGTGTCCTACTCTCTCAAAATGTCACTATTCTAAGTTTTTTAAAAGCGCGACTACATGCTGGACTATATAATCCTACAAGGTATAGTTAGTTCAGCTTACTGTAAGGCCGAACGCTATTCAGCATGTACTTCGAATAAGAGCATTCATAATTAGAGTCCCTCAGTGCCTAATAACCCCCTTCTGCAATTCCCCGCGTAAATCAATTGAGACATCAATGTGTACCATTGAAGGGGGGGGGGGGGGGGGGGTGGGTGACCCTATTTTGCTATCTGACCACTGAACGTGCAGTAGGACTTCAATTGGCTCTACTCTTCTTGGGATTACTGTGTAAAATCTTTACCAATCCGAAGAGGCCTATTAGTTATTTCCTATTGAGGTTAATCTGCGAAGTTGTTATTTTCTTTATTGGAATTGAAATCACTGCAGATTGCGCCGATTCAAAGGCTACAAACCTTTCAGAAATGTTAGAAACTCAAAAGTAAATTACGTTGTTTTGAACAATCCTCATGGGACAAACTATAGGACACGACGTAGAAATGGCGTGTAACATGGTCGAAACGTCTCTATGCCTTGAGATTATCGGTACATGGTGCGCCCTCAGTTCCCCTTTCATTTTTGTCCTTCTAATTACTATTACTTTATAATTCATCATGTTGAGAATCGTGATTCCCAACATATTTATCACATATTTAACTAAAATTAGCGTGTTATGTCACTTTAGAATTCAAAGCCCACTCTATATTTTCCAAGAATGTTTTCCAAATTCATACAGATATGTACATATATCATTTGCCTGGTTAACCAAGATTAAGTCCATAACAAAGCTGACCCCACATTTATCTTTGTTCATATGACAAAATCAAGCTAATTAGTCTTCATTCCATGCAATATATGTATTCATAACCTCCCAGACCATCAGGTCATCATGGTCTACCCCATACCACGTTTGAAGTTTACGGGTATGTTGGATTTTGTCGGTAGTCAGAGTAGATACTGACATTCTACGCAGACATTATACATACTCCATCCAACAAGAAAAGCTCTCATACTCTTGTGGGAGACAAGAATCGTTAAGTCCAGATTTGTGTAAATTATGAATATTAGACAGGGTCACACGAGCCTTGTTTTATTCGTAGTTTACTACAATTAGTACTACAGGTAGTACTAACAATAAAGGCTGCGTTGTCCGCACTTAAAGATGACATTCTTCGTTGACCATAGTACTGTCGTAATAACTCTAACGATGATAATTTCGTCGTTGGGCCACTTTCTAAATATATTGGCTACCATGGTACTTTCGTAATTTACTGGGCAAATTCGCTGTGTGACCGCATTTAGTAGTTTACTACCATGCTACTCACTGAACCGTGTTGTTGACCTCGTTCTCGTGTGTCCAGAAATGTCGACGATGCAATTACAAATCTCCCGTGTGACCGGGACCGTCGTATAATTATTACAGAGTACCACAATAAGAATATTACGACACAACGACGAAATATTGCTCGTGTGACGCGGTCTTAGGCTCTGTATGGGATCACATTACCTCTCTCATCATAAAGCAATGATGGGATTAAGTTACTCGCTCCTCTCACAAACCCCCCTATGTGATTTTAAATGTGCTAAATATAATTTTTCATGCATATTTCAAGGTTTTCGTTTCATTATCCGTATGAATGCAAGAGAAAATGTTTGTTTTATATTTAGGAAGTGTGCAATAACTATCTTGTCCTGGGAGAAGGATGATATTTTTCCTATAATTGCTGCCCGAAAATGTTTCCTCCTTATTCATCATCAATGATAACCCAAATGACCTTTCCCTTTCGTCCCCTTTGACAACATGCCAAATGATATCAAGTTTTATATTAGCCATAAACTGTTCTATAACCTTTGACAAATTAATGAGCCAAACATTTTCGCATACAATCAAGTGGCCCAAACATTTTGTTTGAACCTGCTCTTTAATTGCCAATAAACGCTTGTCACCTCTTCCTCACCCTTCTCTGGGACAGATCACTTACAATGTATTGTCCATCTTAGAACCTCAGTCAGTTCTTGGTCTAGGCAAAAGAGCCCAGCTATTCAGTGACAACACTGGACCCTCAAGTTTGGCTTTTTTTCATGCAAATGTGTACAACACAGGTGGATTTAGGGGGCGCACCCCACTTTATTGGAGAGCACAGGGCGCGGCCGGTGCTGCACAGGGTGCCGGGCACACTGTAATGTTAAAATACCTTTTTTATGCACAGAGGCACACTGTAGATCTCGGAATACTACGGTACAGGGCCGTCAGCACTGTTAAATGTATAATAAAATCAGTTTTCCATGTGGGGCCCCCAGGCCGACGCAGTATGTTGTTCCCCCCTTCAAATTTCGAACCGACTGAAAAAAAATAGGCGCCCCCTCTATTGAAAAAGCCTGGATCTGCCCCGCAACAGAACACCCTTGTGACCTATGTGCGGGACTGATTGTGGATGGGACAGTGGCATAGCCATGGGGGCAGAGGAGGGCAGAGTGCCCCCTTTGAAAAACTTTTTGGAGGGGAATCGGAAACACAGATATTCAAGGTTAATCAGCCCCTTTTCGGCATTCTCTTTTGCCCTGTGACCGCGAAATTTTTTTGCTTGTGAGGCGGACATTTTTTCACCTTTCTCCCGGGAATTGCCCCTCCGAACCACGGGCTGGCCTACGCGCCTGGGATTGTGGTGGTAATCTCTGCTCGGTCGATTAGATCAATTTTTTTCAAAATATCTACCAAGACGCTTATTTCACCATGTCCAAATTGTCTGAGGCTCTCAGATGCTGCCAAGTATCAGATGGGAGGGCAAAAGGGAGGGTACGGGGGAGGCCAATTCCCCATCAAAGGCAAGACCATCACTTCACGCTTTTGACCTCACAGAATTAACCTTGAAAACCGATGACAACCCTACAGCACGAATGCACGAAACCTAACGCCCTGATTTCTTGACATCAGCCCTTAGCATTTACCATACATCCCCAGCTTTGTTTAATTGCGCTGTTCACAGAACAAACACCATCAGAGGCTGACCACAACAGTCAAACCCACACTGACGAAGCCAATCCCCGTAAAACCAGCACCGCTACAGGTTTATATGACAATTTCCAAAGGCAACTCCAGGGCGGTCATTCATAACTCTATGCACTTAATACCAGGCATTGGTGAGATTCTGAAGTGAAATCAGCTTTAAAAGAAGCAATCAGTCCATCCTCTTTATTAACCTTTCAACCTGGTAGATCGCATATGTTAATGCAAGTCAGCAGTTTGAGATGGCTTCCTAATGACCACAGCATTTGGAAGCCATCTTAAAAACCACTGACTAATACTAAGCTTGTTTGGATCATTTTTAATGCATTCTTCATGTGATTCCAAATTTGCTCATTACAATACATAATTTTTAAATTTTTTGAAAAAAAAAAATTGGAACAAATTTTCTGAGCGCTAGATAGTCGCCTGCAGGAACCAGAGGTTCATTTTCCCTCCTCTTGGCCATTCGAGTTTTGCACAAAAGTTTATTATTATTGGTTTAATTGGCTGGGATTTTGTTAGAGTGTCAATGTACTTAACCTAGTTAAGAGTTACTGAACGAGGGGCCTCTGTCAATAGGGTTTGCTGCAACTTTTATTGCCAACTCACACACTATAATAGCGTGACTCTCCAGCGGCACATCAAAGATGTATGTTTTTGATTGACTGTTAATCGACAGAGACCTAAAAAATCCTGTTCATTTAAAACATGAAAGTACTTTCTGAGACTTGGAATTAGCAATTAAGGGAAGTCTGGATTACCATTAAAGGGTTCAATGTTCAAGCAATTGTTAACACAAATTATTTGATAAGTCCACATTGCTGTACAGTGGCACTTGTTTTGTTTAACCCCTGTCTTCAGTGTAAGGTGAACATGACCCCATTCTTTTGCCACATATTCTACACATTTTTTCAGAGGAAAAGAACGCTGGCTTCAAGTTGTGCCAAAATACCTAAAGCTACTATAGTATCATTTCCCCTATGATTACTTCTGACCTTTGGCCTCCCTAGTGGTTTTATCCAATGTACTTTATCAAGGTCAGGTGGTTTTGGGGTGAAGGCCGATCTATCAAGATCAAAAACTTCATATCCTATATCGGGCCTCCCCCTTTAAGCATCCGGTAATTCAATGCACTCATAACGATTTAAAGACCCTGTTAACCACACATAACTGTAAAAAAATTACAATAAAAATATTCCTTGACAACATATCTCAATTTCATATTTTTCGTCATAATTGCGTTTTTACGTTGTTAAGCCAATGGCTATGTCTAAATTTGGGATTTTCTGGCGGCACTCTCCCCTGTTGGCCTGTTTAACGGCCCTCATATATTCAATGTTTTTATTTAGTGTTTACCCCCACCCACCCCCACCTCCTCGGTTTTTATTGCATCGACTCACGACGGTAGCATGTGTGGAGTTGATCCGCTTTGTTATTTCATACTCTTTTTAACATTAATATCTTTTTGTAATTACGTGTCATGTTTTCGCTGGCCTATCTTATTGAGTACATTTCCATATGAACGTAAAAATTGCACAACCTTTCATAAACTATCATACACATAGATTTTAGAGGATATAAACTGCACGAATATTTTTTCGCCTGCAACATGCTATTTGGAAAAGTAAGGTCAAAACCCAAGCGAATAGAGCGGAGTCAGCCCGTAAGGCTACCCTCCGCCCCAAAATAGTTTAGATTTTTTTATAATGCTTGAGCTACAAGGGCTACTTTATATTGGTTTTGGAAAAATCGAGACAAATTGCTATATTGCCCTGCAATAGTATAAATGTCAATGCTAAACCATGCAGGCTGAAAGTTGGTACAACAATAGTGCAATAAAACACAACATACAAACCTCACACCTTTCAGACTTCCATGTTTTAACTAATAGGATGAATCATTGTCCTTAATCCTCTAATCCCTTCCTCCTAAAAAATTTTGATTAATTTCCTATTGAAAGAAATCCCAAAGCAACTGACCTAAACAAGATGATAACCTTTTATCAATATTGGATTATAAATTCATAAAAGAAATTAACTATTAGAGCCCCTAAATGCTTGCCGCCCCCATCTTTAAAAAAGTCACCTACAGAAGTGGGATGCAACCTCATTCAAACAAATAAATTCATCAATTGTGACAAACCTGTCGATCTAATGGTTCATTATTATCATTCACGGTCTTCTTTGTCTTTACCACTATTAACAAGCTCAGGTTCAAATCATATACAAACCCCAGTAATCCTTTGTTACTTCAGGGTCACCTAATCCCCCAGATAATGCTCGATTATGATGCATAAGCAATGCTCCTTATTAATTCTTTCAGAGGCAAAACATCCTTGATGGTCTCTTCCGATATGCTGGAATTTCTCCAGCACAACCAATTAACTATTTTCTTCGCCAAGGCAATCTAAAGCCTGGTTTCCTCACACTCCCACATAGACTCACTCTCAAAGGAGGCTTTATTTCAATCCCATAATGCACTGCTTCAATTACCTGCACTCCTCCTCAATGTTAAAGAGTAAAATTCACTTTTAAAAAAGAGTGCAATTAGTAACATTCACTCCAAAAGATAAATGAAATTTCACTCGATCAGTAAGGATTGTCTACAGTGAGCACTTTTATTTAAAGCAGTCTGGGCAAACCTTATTTATACCAAGTAAATTTTAAAAGGGGCGTGTTCCGATCCCCCTGATATTACCCGGAAGTAGTATCGATTTTGATATCAGATTAAGGCCGTATTTTGCTCATTGTCGTCCTAAATTTGAGCCCTCATCCATTTCATTCCCAAGATATACACAAAAAACCACCGTTTTAAGTGGTTTTAATTAAACCACTTTTTATTAGCATGCAGTATTGAATAGGGCTTTGCAACATGCATTATTGTGCGTCTACCATCAAAACCGCAAGTTTTGTTTCCCAGCGGTACTTGATGGGGTGTATGGGGGCAGTGTCCAGGCTCTCAACAAGTGAGACACAATACACATAAATCGGAACAACCCCTTTTTAACTCTTACAAGATGAACATCATGCTTTTAGGGAGATTTTCACTCTTTTAAGAGTAATTGTCACTCGTTGATGTGATTTTATTTAATTTTCACTTTTTTGAAAATCAATGAATTTTCACTCTTTTATATTTAGAAAGATCTTACTGTACTTTTAAAGTGCTTAAAGGAGGAGATCATCACGCTAAACGCTTTGCCTTATTTGTTCTCAATGGGTTTGATGGGGCGGGTCCATGTTGCCAACAAATAAAAAGCAGGTGTGTGATGGAATTTTAGAAGTTAAAGTGGATTAATATGTGGTCTCTCAAAAGTCACTAATTCTAATTTTTAAAAGCGCGACTACATATGCTGATATAACCTACGAAGGTATATTCGTTTCAGCTACATGTAACCGAAACCGCTATTCCTCTGTAATGCGCGAATAGAAGGCCTTTCATAATTAGAGTCCCTCAATGCCACATGCTGTACAACACTTGAAATTCCCCGCGTAAAATCAATTGAGACATTCAATGTGTCATGGAATGACACTATTTTGCTATCCTGACCAGCTGAAACGTTAGTAGGACTTCAATTGGCTCACTCACTCTTCATTGGTATAGGCGTGTGTAAAATCCTTTACATCCGAAGGAGGCCTATTAGTTATTCTAATGAGGTTATCTGCGAGTTTTTTTGTTGTATGTCTTATTGGAATTAATCACTGCAGATGTGCGCCGATTCAAAGACATACAAACCTTTAAGAAATGTTAGAAACTCAAACGTAAATTACTACTTACTTTGTTTTGACAATCATCATGGACAAACTATAGACACGACGTAGAAAATGGCGTGAGATGGGTGAAACGTCCTCTATGGCCTTGAGATTAAGCGGTAACATGGTCAGTTCCGAGTTCCCCCCGATTCCATTTTTTGTCTTCTAATTAGCTATTAGATTTATAATATCACATCATGTGAGAATCGTTTCAACATATTTTTCCATAGGTAAAAACTAAAAAATAAAAATTACGTGTTATGTCCCTTTAAAAGATTTAAAGCCCAACGCTATATTTGCAAGAATGTTCCAAATTAATACAGAATATGTACATATGGATCATTTACCTGGTTAACCAAGAATAAAGTCCATAACAAGCTGATACCCACTTTATTGTCTTTGTTCATAGACAAATCAAGCTACTTAGTATTCATTACATGCAAATATTGTATGCATCCCTACAAACCTCACACAGAACCATAGGTCATCATGGTCTACCCCGCATACCAAGTTTGAAGTTTACGGGTTGTTGTATTTTGTCAGTAGTCAGAGTAGATTAATGACATTCTAAACGCAGACATTGAACATACATCCATCCACAGATAATCTCGTCATCCTGCTTGTGGGAGACAAGAATCGTTAGGCCAGAATTTTTGTGTATTATAGTCGGGACCTAATTAGCCGACCAAGTTGCCGTATGTCAAGGTGTGTCAATCACATCGTGGCGCGGACCGCGATGGTTTGAATGTGGCAGGCATTGGCGGGGCATGTTCGAATAAAATATGATTTAAAATGTCAAAACCTGCCCTATTTGAGTCGGGGTTTTCGACCTCACGGACATAATAATTCACGTAAGTAAACCTTTCCGTTTTAATAAGCTTGAAATGTTCACAGATATCTTCAAACAACGGCCGACATTTGTTCTGAACCGTCAAATTACGTCAGACGCGCATTGGTCGCCTTATTCTGATCCCTGACTTTAGGAATATTAGGCTCTGTATGGGATCACATGACCTCTCTCATCATAAGTAAATATGGATTAGGTTAAACCAAATAAAAAACCCGCTCTCACAAACCCCCCTATGTGATTTGAATGTGCTAAATATTTCATGCTATATTTTAGTTTCGTTTCATTCATCAGTTAAGAATGCAAGAGAAAAGTTTGGTTATATTTAGGAAGGTTGCAATAACTATTTCCGGAGAGGTGATATTTTTCTATTATTGCACTGCCGAATGTTTCCTTAATTCCATCTCAATGATAACCAATGACCTTTCCCTTTTGAACAACATCCTTTTCGGATTCTTTTGTTGCCCTTGACCGAGAAATTTTTGCTTGTGATGAGGACATTTGTTGTCACCTCCCGAAATTGTGCCCCCTCCGCCCACCGGGCTGGCTACGCGCCTGGGATGGGATGGTAAATCAATCAGTTTCAAAATATAATCCGCTTATTTCACCATGTCACAAATTGTCTGAGCTTCATATGCTGCAAGTATCGAGGGAGGGCAGAGAGGGAGGGTAGGGGAGGCCAATTCCCCATCAAAAGGCAAGACCATAACTTCAAGCTTTTGAGTCTCAAAGAAGTCTTTGAAACCATGACAAACCTACCGCACAGAATGCAGAAACCTAACGCCCAATTTTCTTGACATAAGCCCTTAGCATTTACCATACATCCTCCCAAAGCTTTGTGTTTAATTGCGTGTTCACACGAACAACACCACAGGACTGACCACACAGTCAACCACCCTGAAAGCATACCGTAAAACAAGCACACTCTACAGGTTTATAAATGACAATTTCTAAAGGCAACTCCCAGGCGGTCATCTCTTCTATGCAATGTAATACCAGGCATTGGTGAGATTCTGAAGTGTATATCAGCTGTAAAGAAAGCAATCAAGGCCATCCTCTATTATTAACTCTTTCAACCCTCTGTCTTTCAACCATGGTTGATTCTGTATAGGTTATAACATGCAAGTCAGCATTTTTTGAGATGGCTTCCTAAATGACCACAGGCCATTAGGGAAGCCATCTCAAAACCCACTGACCTAAGACTAGGCTTGTTTGGACTCATTTTAATGCATTCTTCATGCTGATTCCAAATTTGCTCATTAAAATACATAATTTTAAAATTTTTGAAAAAAAATTAGAACAATTTTCTGAGCGACTATATAGTCGCCTGCAGGAACCAGAGGGTTCATTTTCCTCCTCTTGGCATTCGAGTTTTGCACAAAAGTCATTTTATTGTTAATTGGCTGGGATTTGTTATAGTGTCAATGTACTTAACCTAGTTAAGAGTTAATGAAATGAGGGGCCTCTGTCAATAGGGTTTGCTCAATTTTATTCCAACTCACACACTATAATAGCGTGACTCTCCAGCGGCACATCAAAGATGTATGTTTGATTGACTGTTAATGACAGAGAACCTAAAAAAATGCTGTTCTTCAAAACATGAAAGTACTTTCTGAGACTTGGAATTAGAGAAAAGGGGAAGCATGGAGTACATTAAAGGGTTCATGTTCAAGCAATTGTTAACCCACAGATTATTTAACCGTGGTAATTTAATGTGAATGTTGAAGAATGTGCAGGCCAAACATGGGCAATTCAAAGTAAATTTCTACCATTTGTGCAAATGGCCATGAATATTTGTTCAAGGCATAGGCCTACAACAATCAAAGCCAAAGAAGTGAGCATATTATACAAAACTCAACATCAAACAAACATGCATGCAGACACAATGTTTTCAATCACAAACCCTTTTCACTGCATATCACCCATTGAGCTAGAAATACTTTATGGCTCTATGTTCTCACATACATTTTTCAGTGAACATCAAACACATTTCTCACACATTAACCGACTTTCTTCCCATTTCCTCACGAGGTGTACGGCAGGTGTTAAAGCTCTGCCTGTAGACAACCCTGAGTCATTTCCTCAAGAGAAATATTGGATTTCAAAATGTCAAAATTTTCCAAAAATTCTTGAAGTCCTTTGGGGTATTTTCATATTTTTGTTTGTTTTGCATTGTTCACACTTTTCTCTTCCAACAAGTAAGTGGTGGGTAGTGAGGGTGCTGTATCCCCTAGCCCTAGTGTATCTCTGCCAAGTTTTCCTCTTGTTTCACTGCTCGCTGGTTCCCACAAGCAGTCATTTCCATGTCGCAGTTTGCTATTGCATTGCCCATGTGGACGACAGGAATCAAGCAAGTGTGGGACTATGCCAGTTGCCATGGTTACCACTGACACCTTCCACACCGTGCCCTTGAGGTCGCTGAACTTCGCCTTCACATTAGTGCACACACCCTACTTATGAAAAGGCCAAGTACCCCCTCCAGCGGATTTCCCCCAAAATCAATGTCCCGACATCCGAAAAACATGTCAGAAATGGGGGCTATTTGAGCAAATTCTTGCTTCGACAAAATATGCCTCCACAGTGCGCCATGGCACCAATACAGTACTGGAGTGATTTGCTGTTTAATCAATCAAAACAACCTAGATGGGAATTTTAGGGGAAATGAGGCTGAGTATACTAGGAACTATAATTATACTGAGCTAAGAAACTGATCCAAGAATGTGGACAAGTAAGGCTTTCATACGTCAAAGATTAAATAATTTTGCTTTATATTTATAAGGCAAGCTATGGCGAAAAGAAAAGATAATCTGACTTCAACTTCCCAAAATGGATACCCTTGCAAAAACAACATAGCTGTTAAGTCTAAGAAAATACAGGGTTCCCAGATGTGTCATATGCCATCATGGTTTGCGAATGGGACAAAGGTAACATAGGGGTCATTAGAGGTCAATCTCAGGGGTAGAATTCCCCCCCGTATTAGCCAGTGGTCTTTTCACAGAGTGTATGTGTACAAGAGTATAAGTCCAATAAGCGTAGGGTTAGCATTTGAAAGACTAGGCTTGTTTGTACTCATTTGAATGTTTTTTTCATGCTCATTCCAAATACGGTCATGAAAATGGTATATTTTGACATTTTTGACCAAAATATGGGAAATTTTGAAAACTGAGTAGCAATATTTATCTGCAGGGCCAAAATTAGGGTTAAGAATCCACCTGATGCAATTCAGGCCTAGTACCTCCTAACTTATCCTGGTCTCTTGTTCCCATTTCTCAAATATGAAGACACTCTTCAAGTAAAACCAAGTCTTCCTTTCACTTCTCATACTCATTGATACCCAAATTACTAAATTCTAAATTACATTCACATATGATGCTTCATGATTCATTATAGTGTGGTAAATGATTACTACAACATCATAAGACACCACTAGAGAGAAACATTAAACAACTCCCATTCTCCCAGAAATTCCTCTGATGCGCTAATCATGCGTAATTCACAAGTAAACACGATACATCATGAAGACGCTCCGATGTCTCTGCTATATGTCGCCGAACACTTTGCGTCGCCATGGTAATGTAACCGATATTCGTCAAATTAGCCCCGAGGAAGAGACCATGGTTGGCGACCTGGGCAAACTCCCAGGCCCAAAGGCGGTGTCATGTGCCTGTCGGCTTAAGCGACACCGTGCCACATGAGCCTATCTGGCAGTCTGTATGACATTTAGAAACCCTTAACTGCACAAGATGGTGTTTGACTTTCTTGAGATTGTTGTTTACCTTTGAATGGTGCTGGAGGATATTGTGAAGCACTAGGCTAGATGAATTTGGAAGGGTTTGGTTGGTAGGTTGCTAAGACACGCAATCTTCTTTATCCAATTTTAAGACAGTGTGAATGAAAGCTGATGAAGTGGTATTTGGAAGAATAAGTAGGGCATAGAAAGAACTTGTAGTACAAAGGCAATTATAAGTATGGGTTTATGCATGTGTGTGTGTGTGTGCACATGTTTGTGTGTGCGCATGTTTGTGTGTATGTGCACATGTGACGTGTGTTCTACTAAAATTGTGGCTACACTTCATATTTTCCTCAGCTAGTTTTCCTTTCTGTGAGAGAGTAGCCAGCAAACATAGACATTAAAAAGAGAAGAAATAAATGCCCATTCAGACTGACCTTAGTGCCCTGAGAGCTAATAGGACAAATACAGAATATCCTCTTTTGGTCAAACCAGTTCCACACGTGCAAGTTCAAAGGACAAGTCCACTGACACCAACACCATTGTAGACTTTCTTCGAAAAGAGGATGCACGTCTTGGTCAGCTGTCTGTGGGTGTTCCTAAGATGGGTTTATTTTTGTGGATTTCCTGAAAGAAGATATGGACTGACTCCTCCTTCAAAATAGCCTACTAGGTGGATTTGAAGAAATTCCTGTTATTCTTGGCAATGTATCTATTATTTGCCTAAGCTGATGTCACACATGGTAATACAGACTTTTACTTGCAGAAAAATGACCAAAAGAATGTTTTAAAAGATATAATTAAAGACGACCAAGATGGTCACCTGGAAGTTGAGGGAAGATATACATCCTGAAGGTGCAATGACCCAATGTAATTCACTGAATCTCATCAAAGCATTTTATTAAAAATTTGTATGCACCCTAAAATGGACACATTTCTTTGCATTACAACAGTGGCATCGAGGGCAGTCAATGCAGGGGGGGGGACCCAAGTCGCCCTGCCAGAGGGTGAAAAATTTGCAAATCATTTTCAGTGTTATGCTCCAATTAAAGGTGCTTGTTCCGATTTATGTCTATTGTGTTCTCTACTTAATATGAGAGCCTGGCACTTGCACATAACGTCTTATCAAGTACCATGGGAAACAAACTTGCGGTTTTGATGGTAGAAGGAATAATACACATTGCAAAGCCCTATACAATACTGTGCTAATATTGATGGTTAACCACTAAAACGGCGGTTTTTTGTTCATATCTTGGGAATGAAATGGATTTGAGGGCTCAAATTTCAGGACGACAATGAGAAAAATACGGCCTTTCATCTGATATCAAAATCGATACCACTTCCGGGTAAATCGGGGGTCCCAAAGACGATCGGAACATGCACCTTTAAGTCTGAACTTGACATAATTCGCACATACTGACCCCCCAGTCAGTATTGCCACTGCATTACAATTCTTTAGGCCTACCACATTTTATTAATTACCAATGAAAGCAATTCAAAGCTCTTTTCCCCTTTTTTAGGGTGATTAGGTGAATTTAGAGATTTTTTTCCCTTTCCAAATGTGGACCCATGTCTACGGTATTTTTATGTCTAAACAAGATCAGACCTTGCATTGATGTTACAGTGATTTAATAAGA
>JAMKCH010043650.1:0-12437 GCA_023653785.1 Ophioderma brevispina | reverse complement strand
TGTTACGTGATGGACAACAAGCTTTGCAACGAGCTCACAAATATGCGCGTCATTTTCATAAGGGAATGGACAATTTGTAAAGAAGAGAAGTGGAGAAGTGACTTACACCGAATTTTACCACTAACTCATAAATCCTAGATATTGCAAACCTATACTTTCTGGAGTGCTCCTGCTCATACCAACAACTTGACACCGATTTTGTCAAGATCCCATTTGCCATTTCGAAGGTTTGGCCTCCTGTACAATGACCAATTTAAATGTCAATGACCTTTATCACATTTTTCACCCATTACCATCGGAAATATGCCCCAAAGTATATATTTTCTGATTCCTTTGATCGTTGGAGATACTTTTCAACTAAGTTAACGAACCACTTTATGACTGATCGTTTAGGTTCAAGATGGCTCAGTGGGACTAGTTGTGATTTGGTAACATCAAAATTATTAAGAAGATTGTCGTAAAAGAGTTAGTTTGAAGGCGAAGGAATCAAGCAGCTGACAAGTATATGCTGAGGTGGTTATCATAAATTATACTAAAAACCAGGGTGTGTGTTGCTCAATACAGTGTTATAGTGAAGATGAAAGCTATTTGAATGGTGCGCCCATGGGAAATTGAAGATTGTATGGTACAGATAATCAATGAGCTAGATGGCGTTCGTGAATATATATACAGCTTGAGCGATGGGCATTTAACTAGCTCGAGCGCCCCGAATGCCGCAAGAGCTACAAGAGCTAAGTTAACCAAGGGTCAAGTGCGAAAGACTGTTATTTAAAGAACGCCATCATAGCGAATTGATTATGTAAGCATACATTAGAGTATGATATAACCATTTTAAACAATCGTTTTGGTTAAAACTTGCTAAAATTGGATTGATAAACTAACTAATTTGTCGCACGCAATTTAAATTTAACATCATTTAAAAAACACTTTGTCCTTTGTCAACCGTCTATTGACCACTGACCTAGACGGTAATAGATAAAGGATGAGAAGCACACCGTTATTAAAAATAATGGTTGTTTTGAAAGGTATGGGCGAGCCTGTTACACTCCGACCTAGCGGCGAGCGTTTACCTCTCACTACAGAAAGGTTGACACCTTTTGTAGTTAGTATGGGACCTCACTCAATGCTAGGTAGGTAGTAATTCAAAATTGTGTAACTTGTTCAATAGGGCCAATTTAAGTTTACCAGGGGTCAAATTTTAAAAATTCCCCAATCCTGTTAGAATGTATGCCCTATTGTCCACCTAATCATAAGGATTCCAAAAATGTATAGTTTGTACCACTTCGACCATTAGGTCCAAATAGTCAACGCCAAACTTAGCGTCAAAGCCAATTGACTTATGTTGCCCTATGACCTATTTGTCGACTACACATGATAAAAACATACATGCAGATGGAACAAACATTCCTTTTTGACACATTAAAGCTAGATGAACAACTTCTATCATTGTCACAAAAATTGGAGCAATTTCTGATTTGACCCATGTACAAATAGAAATTGAACCCTTTTACAATTTTAGCCATTTACCCTATAACTCCAAAACCATGGTCTAGATGGTAGACTGGAATATAAATTTTGGAAATCCTTAGACTAGATGGACAATATGGCATACACTTCAACTGATTGGAGCATTTAAAAAGTTTGACCACGTTCTTAGTTTGTAAACTTAAATTGGCCACTATTGAAAAGTGACACACAATTTGAGAAGTACTACCTACCTAGCGTTGAGATAGAGGGTCCATACTAACTACCAAGGTATCAAATTTTCTGTAGTGAAGGGTAACGATGATTGTTGACCTGGGTCCTAGCTCCTCCACTAAAATGCTTTATTCAGGTTATGTAGGCCTGTGCATGTATTGCGGAAAAGTTGTACTACATGGAAATTGAGCCAGTTGAAAAAGAATGCTGCAATTGTTTTTTCATCAGTACAAAAGTTGAGCAAAAAGTGCGATCTGGTGTCATTTATAGTCTGCCCAGTGATGTAACCAGAATTTTATTTGGGGAGGGAGGGCAAGGCGGAAAAAACAGAGAATTTTGGGGGACATCACTCAAACCCATTTTGCAAATATGAACACGGTTAAACTGTTTTAATGCTATTTAATACTTTTCTTGATCTCCATTAGTCCAGGGGGAAAGAATTTGAGTGGGGGTTCACCCCTAATTACCCCTCCACCCGTCACCCACTGTTACGCTACTGGTCTTACCTGAAATTTTTTGTGTGGAGGATATGCTGCAACCCCAAAGATAAGCCGTAAAAAACCAAGACTAAGCCTGCTGGGTTATACTAGCGTAAAATTGTTCGGGCTTACATAGGTACTTTCCTTCGATCTGATAACTTTCGAACGGTGGAATTAATGTTAATGCCGTAATTTTATACGAGAGCTAACAAAACACCGGGTGTACTACAAGAAGAAAAACTTCAATAGAACAGGAGTTTTTCCCACGAAAAAAAATGCCCAATTTGGTTATACTTTGTTAACTCACCTTGTATAATCCCTCCAAATTTTAGCATTCATTGCGCAATATCAGCATAAGCTACTATTTATTTGGGTATTTTATTTTATGTGGACCGCTTACCTCAAGCCTTAGGTTGTGGGTTCGAGCCCAGCTGTCGCCAGTGTGTTGTGCATGGGCAAGGCACTTTACCTCACGTGTCTCTCTCTACGCAGGAAGAAAAGGTACGGTGTAGAAGTAATTATTGTCCGGCGTACTCATAGTCCGGCGAACAATGGTGAACAATAGGGCACCGATTCAGTGACTCTAACGGCAACATTAGTTTCACGCTTTATTTCCGTTATCGTTATGGAGCCCCGGATGTGGCTCACACCGGAACTATATATGCTTTCCACACGGTGTGAAGTAATCATGAGTCCGGCAGGGATCATGTCCGGGAACAATGGTGAACAATAGGGCAATCGATTCAGTTGGACTCTTCACGCAACATAGTTTCACGATGTATTCCGTTATCGTCTTAGGAGCCACGGACTGTGGCCCCCCACTGGACTATATAGCTTGCACACGGGGTGAAGTAATCATAGTCCGAAAGGTATCATAGTCCGGACTACATAGACGAAAACGGAATTAAAGCGTTAAACTTAATGTTGCGTAAGAGTCACTGAATCGATTGCCCGGACCATTGTTCCCGGACTAGTGAGCCCGGAGACCATATCTCCTGACACACCGGCCCCACAACAACATTTGAAGGGAGTTCTTGCCCAAACGACAGAGACAGAGAGATGCACTCCGCCCTGCGGGCACACCATTTGGCATTTTTTAACTTTGAATAAGGTGCCTCATGTAGCTTTTTCAGTTTGTAGCTTATTACGAAGGGCAAAGGGTGTATCTATAGGCATCACTTATAGGCTCCATAAAAGAGCATCTCTGCACCACCACCTTCCGTATCTCTTTTATTTAGGTCCTATATAATGTAATTGAAATGGGAAGTATTCTAATCTTTGTTTTTTCTAGTTATCATGCCTCCGAAGTTTCTCATTCTCATACCTGTGTATTTGACAGAATAAAAAACCAACTCAAAATGAGGCGAAATATAATGTGATGATTATAGAAGGAGGCCTCGTCTCCTTATCCGGCAAACGTCCTTTGCATAATGGTAATTGGCATAAACAAAACTACCAACGAAAAATAAAAGTACAACTAGTCAAAAAAATCAATATACACGAAAGCAATAAATGAGTGACACATAAATTGTATGCATTAGAAGACACTCTTTAATCAAGAAATCTAATTAATAAAGTAGACATATCTCATTGCACTCATGTAAGTCGCAATATCCTCTTAAGACATAAAACAATGACAGCAGTTACAACCGTCTTTAATTTACTTTCAATTTTTGACTTAAAAAGAAAATCCTTACATTTTGCCTTAAGAACATTCTGAGACATCATTAGAATCATTAACACCCCAATTATGAAGCCCCGCGATTCAATAAAGGCACAAAGCATTTGGAATACACGAAGCATTGGGAGTTTTCCAAGCCGGAATACTTATTTGCATGCTACTCTAACGGTCAGCAACATGCATCGTAGCTGCAAAACAGGTCAAATCCGGGTTAATCGTTCTCCATCTCACGTTGCATTTTAAAATTAATAAATGTACTAATACCATTTTAAGGAAATTGACCAAATTTTATAGCTTTTTGTAAGAGTTTTAATATGGATTGCTTTGTCATTGTAACAAATTCACCGCTTTGTGTCCAAATAAAAAGGGACTTAATTAAGCCCTCAAAAAGGCACAGACTAGTTGCAATTGTGTGCTGTATACATAAGTCATTGTTTTTGTCATTTTCTATTACCTTTGTGCAGAAATATGGTGAATCTGTGCTCAACATTCTTGATTGTTATCCTTTCCAATGCGAGAATCATAGCAAGATATGTTCAACAAAATTGTAAAAAAGAAAAAGAAAAAAATTCATTTTTACTCAATAAAACCGTCTTTTTCCGTAGAGTTTGCAGCTCTTTAAATCTACATGCTTCGCTTACTTAATTTCTGTGATGATATTCCATGCATATTAAAATCCTTAAATGTCCAAATTAGACTAATTCTGCGTCTTATCCAATCTGCCAAGTAGATCATCCGCACGTGACTACATAAATCCGGGTGCATGCTTATTCACAGCGGTAAACAGTGAGAGCGCCCATGCCCAGCTGTGTTCAGGAATTGATTTATAAGTTCAAAGTCCACTTGAGGGAAGCACAGTACAAAATCCCTCCGCGCGAAAAGTGCAACACCGCTATAGTTCCTATAAAACCTAGATTTTGAGCGTTAATTTGTGTAGTTTTGTGGCGAGTATTTGTCTAGAGATTTTGTTTTGGTGCATTCATGTGCGTATTCATCATATTAACTTTTATTTAAAAAAATGGATGAGAAAAGCCTATTGCGGTATATACGGCGACCATAAGGAAAAACCGCCGTGAAACACGATTCTGCGGGGCTCAGGAGCTAGAAAAATCGGGTTTAATTTCAAATCGAATTTGAAAAAAACTACATTGTCGATCTAGGCTCAAAAGAAGATATTGTAAAGAGCATTGAATTCAAAATTCTCTCCTGCAACTTTCAATTTGCTTAAGTTAGGGCAGGGGCAAAGATAATGACGGATACAGAGAGCGCATAAAAGCACGTTGTTTCAAAAGGCAGACCTTTTTGTACTGTGCCCCCTTATAATGCCTGCTTTGCTGAAACCGTTTTGCTTTCTACGGTCACTTTCAACGCGTTTTGAGGAAAGGGAGCGCAAATGGCGACTTGGAAACCAAAACGCAGTTTCGCGAGAGCCGTTCGTTCTGCAATTTTCCCCCTCGCAAGCACCATTTTTGGCGTTCATTTAAAAATGTTTTAGCGCTCTGAAGTTTTTCAAATTCAATATTTATTAAAAATAAAGACCCAAGAATTATTAAAGACGTTACCCAATATACCGAACTTGTATTGTTGAATTTATTGTCTCTTTCTGAATTGGGAGTAAATCCCCGACCTTTTGCCATAAAAAAGATTAAAAACAGACCGGGGTCATTTTACAGTTAGGGCTATTTGCCCCCCCCCCCGGGAGGGGGGGTAACGGCCCTTCAAAATTGTTCAGTTAATATTTTAAGTAGTAAAAAATGATCCTAGTCGTAGATCACGCATCAGTATCCCATCGCACTCATCAACTCACCCCCCCCCGGAAGTTACTTGTTCATTTTTTTACTGCTGCAAGTAGGCCTATATATGATGATACTTTAAATAATCTTTTTGAGGCTGTGATTGTAATTAAATTATTAGATAAAAATCAAAAGCCAAAAATTGATGTAAAATTTTGCTATGGAATAAAAACACAAAAGGGTTCAATCCAAAACTATTTTTTTTTATAATGAGAGCTGGTACTCGATGATTTTTCAACATGTGGCAACTCTGGATGTGCAACTTGATTGTGTAAAGTGGTTAAAATGGAGAAATCGGGAAATGGTACCCCGCTGTACTGAAATGCGATCTCAAAAGGGATTCTTTAATAGACGCCACATTGGTAATATAAAACTCAAACTGAATTGTTAGCATACTTAAGAGCCATTGTTTTGATTTGTGAAAAAACAATGTGCGTTATAAGGGAGCACAGTACAAAAACCCCTCCGCCTGCCGAAAAAAGTGCAACACCGCGATAGTTCCTATAAAACCGAGAATTTGAGCGTAATTTGTGTAGTTTTGTGACGAGTATTTGTCCTAGAGATTTGTTTTGGGTGTCATTCACTGTGGTATTCATTCATATTGAACTTTTATTTAAAAAAAGGATGAGGAAAGCTCTTGGACGGTATGAGACGGCGACATAAGTGAACCCGCGTGACAAAGCCGATTCTGCGGGGCTCATGAGCTAGAAAAATCAGGGTTAATTTTCAAATCTAATTTGCAAAAACTGACATTGTCGATTTAGGTTCAAAAAGATATGTTAACACGAGCATTTGCACTTCAAAATGCTCTCCTGCAAATTTCATGGACTCAAAGTAGGGCAGGGGCAAGATAGACGGGATTACAAGAGAGGCATAATAAAAGCAGTGTTCAATAGGCAGAACTTTTTGACTGTGCCCCCTTTGATCGTGTCGGTACATTCCTGAACACAAGCTGGGCAATGGGCGCTCTTACTGCATGCTGCATCTGCATAAGCATGCACCCGATTTTCTAAAGCTCGTAAGTAGGTTGTTGCTAGGTTGATAACAACATGAAGTAGCCAAAGTGCCAAACCCAAAAGCTCGCCCAAATATTCACGACATTTTATGCGCATGGCTAACTCACAGATTACACGGAACGCAGGGCTAATTTGATTCCGACTCGGGTCGAAGAGTATATGGTATTTTATTTAAATTGACTGGAATACGTTTTCATCATAAGATATAATGTCACATAATTTTGGACATTAACATATACACAATTTAGTAAGTGGTTTATTATCAAGAATACAAATCCCTACAATTCTGATTACATATACATGATGATATCGGCTACATGAAGATAGGGATCGTCAAATGACCATTAATTCTACCCACAAATATTCTTACATTACTATGGTCTTTACTATATATTTCATATTAACACTTATTTGTGGGGAAAGGAAAAATTAACTTTGGTATTTGGAAGAACAGTACGTTCATTTCATCATAACTGTCTTTCGTCTTGCCCGCACTGTCTTTTAAAAACCCCTAGCTAACTTACTTATATAAGTCTAAAAACTAAATATTACAACCTTTTGAAGTAATTTAAAGAGAAAAAAATAAGTCTGTACATGTGATCTTTCTGTAATGAGACTATCCTGTGAATGCAGTGAGTCAGTTTCCATTTGTTTTGCCCACTTAAACATAATGTACTTAAATCTGTCTCGGGAGAGATAAATAAAAACAAATGCGTCACTTCATTGGATATCTTTTAAATCGAAGTCCTTTGTGTTCTAGTTAATAACAGACACGGGGGAAAGCAGCGAAAGAACTTGAGGGATAAACCAATGAAACTCTATCCTAATCATCCTATTTTACACATGAGCGCTCTCATTGCAGTGTACCGCGAGCTGCATGTGCCCGGATTTTCTAAACCCCGTAATGCTAGCAAAGAAATCGATCTTAACAAATAGACACTATCCCCTAATTATTTGTGTACCGGATCGGACGTCCGTTGGGAAGGGCCCCCTAGTGTATGGGTAGGTAAATACGACGACATCCATATTCCTGTGGGTTAAGCAATGGCGCGAAAATTAAAAAGTGTCATGCTATTTGTATGGGGATGCTTGAATATTTAGAGCATTTATAAACAATTTTCATTTTTTTCAATCCTAAGACAAAATACAGAATATATTATTTTGTGGTGATTTGGCCTTAGCAACTTAAGGGATATTAAGAAATCGACAGCCTGGTCCCTTTGCCCCCCCCCCCCACCTACAAAAATATGCTTACGTGTTAATCTTAGGACAAGTTTTTCGCGGTCGGCCCCATCTAACTGCTACGTTGGACTATCGCCAACTGGCATCTGCAGGTAAGTAGCTGACGTATTATCTAAGCGTATCACAAATCATTGGTAATTGCTTGTGGTGTTGTCAGAATGTATTTAACTGAGTAAGCTGATCGGGCCGCGTTATCCATGATACGGACGCTCCTAACATGGCCCGCTTCGGGCGGGCGTTTGGAACAGCCGGGATTGTTCACACCCTACTCTTATTCGACACTGGCTGCGATGTACATTGTACAGTTGTGACTTCTCTGTACACTGCACACACGGCACCGACGAAAGACGGGATGATTTCATGATTCATTTGCCCATTCCAAGCGACGCCAGGGAGGATAGTCGTCATCCGTATTTAATCAATAGCTAGCATAGAGATCATTTCCAGAATTGAGTAGCCGAAATAAATTCCCATGCAAGTGACTCGCCTGGATTTCGAACCCATAATTTGTTTGGTAAAATTTGCGCCACAAAGCAAGCACCCGAACCGCTAGTCCACACCTCCTATGCTCTCCAAATGCTAGGCCACGCTGACGTGAAGCGTTATATCTTTGCCGAACAATGGGGATTGTCCTAATCTTGCTTAAGATCGTTATTTTCGTGTGATAGAAGGTGAATGTGAACACTAATAGGGTTTGCTTATAACTTGTGCAATACACGTCACACTTGGCGATTTAACTAAATAATCACTTGCCCCACGGTTGAAATACCAAGAGTACAATAGAATCAGGGAGGGATGGAAAGGACAAAGAAAGGCATATGGGGGAATAAAGGAGTGAAAGATTAGAGGAGGAAAAGCAAGGGAAGGAAGAGAGGACGAAGAAATGAAGAAACAAAAAAAGACTAGGGGAGGAAGGACTAAAGGAGAAGGAAGGAAGACGGACTTGGGGAGGGAAATAATTTTAAAGACAAATCATGAAGGAAAAAGAAAAATACAATTTATCATAATTAATATGCTAGCAGTTCCACTATGGTGAGTTTTGTGCAGATATATTTTGAATCCGTTGAACTGAAGCCTGTATTCCACCGTCTGGAACTTACCGAATCGGGATTATCATAAAAGTCAATGTGCGCTATTCAGAATTGACCTTTGTGGCCCTTAGGGGAGATTTGACGCCAAAACAAAGCACATACTACATAGGTTTGTATTGCAGATGAAAATGTCTACGGTGACTTCTTCTAGCACATCAGAATGTGCAAGAATTGTGGTTGATGATATATATCCTGAAGATCGTCACAGAACGCATGTCCATTTGTTTCAGTCCTTTTTGAAGTATATACAAATCTGTTTGGTTGGTAATAAGAATCCAAACAACATACGATTTGTTGGTGTACACATCTTGTAAAGTTTGCTGTCTTAAATCTCCATTTGCTTCTGTTAACATACTCTATTAATATTATGGGGGAGGTAAGGGGTGTTGGGGTGTGTGTATAGTCAAAAACAACAGTACTTCTAGATTAATAGGCAAAACATATCTACTAATGTTATGGTTTAAATGATCCAGCATTAGGGATTACAAAGAGAGTTCTGCACGTACATAAGTTTAAAATGTTTTTAGTCGTCTTATTGGCAAATGTATTGAAAATATATCTGCAGTGCTAAACATGTTCATGCAAGCTTTTATTGGTCAATCTCACCCCCCCTCCCCTAGTCAATGTTGAATCACTGCAAAATCTGGTTTTAATCGGAGAATAATCCAACATTGATGGTGGGGTGGGGAGGGTAGGTAGGTGATATAAAAAGTTTGAAACTTAAAGGATGACATGTTCATTTTGCTTGAGTTGCCCAGTGCCACGGTGTGTGCCGCTTAAAAACTAAAATTGCTAACCGCTTAAAAGGTACTCTATAAAGCGATCTAACTATTGAGCGAAAAAACCGGGTGGATAGAATTAGAAACTTCAACTGGGAGATACTAAAAAACTAAATCCGTATTTTATTTATAAAGGAACAGGGACATTTTGACGAAGAAATGAGAATGGTGTGTTCACTTTATCCATGAAGAGTCATAAAATTAAGGAATGAAAAACAAAATTAAGAATACGTCACATTGACCAAACACTATCTGTACAATCATATATGCTGCATTGAGATCCAAGTCCCAACAATCATGACAATCTTCTCGCTGAAATGACATGCTGCGGTTCGTATGCATAGGAAAGCTTTCAGGTACCAGGTCGAAATTTACAAATAACTGTTTAAGTCCAACAGAAGATCAACTAGATGACATCTTTATCTATAATAAGATTTTCATGATATCTTTCAATTAAAACATCTGGACGCCTAATACTGCATGTCATGAGTTTTTTTTAAAATCTCCCGCTAATTCTTAGAGTAGATCCTTTCAATCATTTCATTTGACCACCCCCTATCCCTAAGAGTAATCCTTTAATTGGGGTCTAATTTTAGAAAACCTTGAAATCGCCGAAAAAGTAATAAGCAATCGCTATTAATGTTCCATGTTTCTGACCTATATACCATACTCAAATGATAAAATTAACAATCTAAAAAATCATACTTTCAGGGCTAAGGCAGGCGATGGCAATTTTTTGGCCGCAAGTGCCCCAATTCAATGAATTTTGCAGGTTTTGTATCACGGAAAGCTTAAACGTCCGATTTTAAAATGAAATTCGCCCAATACCTACAATTTAACAGTCGTGTGATGTATATATGTATAAAAAAATAAAAAGGTTTAAAGCGACATCGAAATAAAACAGAATTTGCGTTCTCAAGTGGTTGTAGATTGAATTGTAAAAAACGGCTATTTTTGTCTATTTGCCACTGTTTCTACGGCCAGTAAGCAGATGAGACTAATTATACACTATGGCACGTCAACAACTTAGTGATCTCATGGAGTCGAAAGGAGGCGGCTATTATATCCTTCAGTCCGCTCGGTGGGGTGCAGGATACGCCTTGTGAAATGCTAGGCTAGGATTGTATACTACTAATTAATGAATCATCATCATCTTCAAAGCAATAACAATCTCACCCGTGTGTGTGTCTGTGTGTGTCTGATTGACGCATTATTTTTCATTTATGAGAGAAGGTCTTTTCCTACTGCGTCCATGATTTTGTCAATTAGTTTTGGTTACTAAAATATTTATATACTACTTATATAATAAGTGAAAAAATGTTGCTTTTGATTCAGATAGTCTTAATTCTTAGTTTGTGGGGTAATTCTTCATTTTGGTTTGGCGTTTGAAATGTGTTTTTTTCGCCTATTTTTATTTTATATATTATACAACGAAACAAATCAATAACAATGACCAAATTTAAAAAACAAGTGTAAAATCTTCCCCTACGGCAACTATAATAAACTGAAAAGACGAAATCAATAATACCCCTAAAACCACACATAAACCCCTGATCAAAAGTTTACTAACTCTTTTGAAGCGATTTAAATAATGAATTAGAAAATAATCTTTTAGATGTTAGCCATTCGTTGTCAAATTTTTTTTGTTGATTTAAATCTGTGTAACGATAGGGCTTGTGACCTAACGGGTATGACGTTCCCGGGTACTCGTTATATTTTTCGGGTGAGTACCCGGGTACCCGAAACACTGCATGAGTGCAAAATTGGCACCAAGGTTAGAAGAAAAAAATTCTCCCTGACAATACATACCTTCACAATTCCATGTTTTGAAGTTAACAGCGATGAAAACACACCTTTTCTATGTAATTTCATAAGAGAACTCTTTATTTACTACAAATCGTGTACTTTTAAATTTAAAAACTTTATTTCAATCCTTAAGACCCATTCCAACATAAAAACCGATCGTGGAACACGCCGGTCAGCTTAACACATTGGGCTGAGATTGGTACACACACGGCCCGTAGTACAGCTATTACCACTTACCGAGCTGACCTAAACACCACGCACGCGGTGAATGGAATTTCCATCAAGGGAGTGTGAGGCATCCAAGAAATATGCAATGTTGCTGTAGCCTAGGTAATGGTGGATTGCGATTGCGGTGTAATACAAGCGGCAACGAAACTTTCCATCAATCGCATAATATCAACATTTGCACTCAAATCTGGGTATCATAATAGGATATGTTTCATTCAGATGTAAGATGTTCGTGAGACTCGTGGAGTATAAAAGAACTGTAAAATGGTAAATCTTTATATTTTTTTAAAAGTGACGTTCGGGAAACCGCTCGATAAATTCTGTCCCGGGTAGACGTAAACTGGGCGGGTACCCGGAGTACCCGGGAATATGTCACAGCCCTAGTACCGGGATACGTTTTTCTGTTTCGTAATAATGCTTTAACTACCCCGCTGAATTATTGGAAAGGCACTTTTTTTCTCAACACGTAGTTTATGTAATCGTCCAGTTGAAGCCAAATTAATACGAATATTCATTAGCCCTATTTTGTTTGTAGGGATGAAGAACCTACAAGACAGTGTTCCTTGATTAAAGTTACAGGACCTCAAATTACATTTTTTCGTAATCCATCCACCAATACTGTGC